>CM044445.1:8492031-8503036 GCA_024363595.1 Xenopus borealis
TGGCCCTTCCCTAGAGTATGTATGTTAGCAATGTGCATTGCCCCTCCAGCTGGACCTTTTCATTTGTACAGCAGCAAACGTGTGGCTAACTGGGAGGTGGTGGGCAGCACATGGACACCCCCTAAATTGTATCTCATTCAGATATGCAGGTAGGGAGCAGCACAGGCCAGAAAGTACATGAGAACCCAATACTGATTGACAAAACTGATTACTGCTCTCTGCAGGTTTTTATTCTACACAAGGTGGATGCCCCAGTGCAATAATGATTGAGCCCTACAGAATCAAAACCGGGATCTGTCCCCGGAAGTGAGCAACTATGGTATTGGCAAAATAAAATAAAAACAGAGGAATGAGTCATAATCTGTATAACTAGGAGTGACTTGTAATTGCGCCCAGGCTGAATGTAACCCTTCTGTGCCAGGATTGCAGTTATTTGTTTTTATTTGGGCCGGGCTAGAGCCGCTTGAAGGTGTAGCGTCAATAGATTAGTGTTCCTGGGCGCCTCCTGTGTGAGGAAGGCAATAAAAGACAATTCACTTCAAGCACGTTCCTATAAAATTAGGTGGGTCAGGCAGCCCAAAGACTGAAATTTCCACAGTTTCTCTTTGATCTCCTGCACCAAACAGCCAGAAAAAAAAGATACAATATTTCTAACTTAATTGGCTTTTGGCAGAGAGCCCAGAATAGTCATCAGTTGCACTTAGATTACATTAGTAACTATTTGAGATAATCTCCTGCATGGAACAGTCAGAAAAAGATACACATTGTCTGAAATGTGATTAAACAAGAGGCTTTCGGCGGAGAGCCCAGAATATTCGGCAGCTGCACTTAAGATACATTTGGAACTATTTAAGATGAGCAAAGTTACAATTGTAACTATTTGATCTATTATGCACTGAACAGCCAGAAAAATATACAACATTTCTGAAATGTGATTAAATTGGCCGAGAGCCCAGAATACGTGGCAGCTGCACTTAGATACATTTTAAGATAAGCAAAGATACAATTGTAACTATATGATCTGCTGCGCTGAACAGACAGAAAATGGGGGGCTCGGGAAACAGGGGGCGGACTGTGGGGTCTTCTTCAACAGTTAATATAAAAAGCCACTCATTTTATCAGAGTGTGATTATTAACAAGGGGCCCCTTCATCTAATCTGCATTGTCTTTATTTTTATTCATTATGCAGGCTAACAATATAACGGATTCATTGTTTTCTCAATAACCAATATGTATGTTTAGTTAAGTCTAAGCATCTGGGGGTTTAAGTCCTTTAAGGGGTGGTTCACCTTTAAAGTAACTTTTAGTATGTTATAGAATTGCCAATTTTTTTATAGTTTTATAGTTATTTGCCTTTTTCTTTTGACACTTTGCTGCTTTCACATAGGCGTCGCCGACCCCTTCTAAAAAGCCTATGCTCTTTAAGGCTACATATGAAGGCTCCTCTTCATATTCCAGTCTCTTATTCAAATCAATGCATGGTTGCTAGGGTAACTTGGACCCTAGCAACCAGATTGCTGAAAACGCACTTATCATGGAATCAGGTGGTATTAGAAGGGGAGCAGTAAGAAAACAAGTCCCTTTTTTATTTGTATGAATACTCGATCCATGATATACATATAGATCTCTACTTCTATCATGTCACACACGCAGTACTTTTCACTCAACGCTATTGTCTTTCTTTGATACAACGACTTTAGGAAAGAGAATTGAAGGTGAAGAAGACCCTTGCCCTTTCTGGTTCCCAGTGCAGCCCTAAAAAAGCTGCAGCCTCAAGCTAATTTCTACTTTTACTGCTGTGATACAATCAAGTGGTTTTAAGGTCCGACACCTCATTTTCTTCACCACATTGTGAGTTAGTTCAGAAAGCATGTAGATTTTTAGGCGAGAGCTAGTTGGCAAGCAAACATAGGGATCAGCAGGCACGTATCAGTCGTTTCTCAACGTTACAAGAGTCACGCGGGCCCTGTTAGTCTGATTGATTTGGGTGGGGCCTGCCTGGATAATGGCCATGAAACAGAAATCATTCAAATGTAACCTTTTTCCAATCACCCAACAGGCAGAGACGCCACCCAGGACAAATGTTGGCTATAGCTAATGCACTTTTGTATTGGAGACAGGTTGCAAAACACCATGATTTTTATTATTTCCACATCCAGAAAGGGTTAGGGCTAGGCCAGACGGGGAGATTCGGGGGCATTTTGTCTCCTGGCGACTTCTCGCCGCGACTTGTGCCAGGCAATTTGGAGCAATTTCAAAAAGTGCGCCGCTCCGTGTGGATACGCGCCGGCGTTTTCAAGCAACGCCGGTGCGCTTGGGTACGTGGCTATTCGGGGAGGTTCGGGGGCTACAAGTCGCGGCGAGAAGTCGCCAGGAGACAAAATGCCCCCGAATCTCCCCGTGTGGCCTTAGCCTTTAGAGAAAATGCACTACATTGTTACATATCTTGTTAATGAACATTATTAAACACTAGCTCATATTAGAACAATGTGTCTTCCTGTAAAACCTGCACTGCTCAACATGCCTGGGGACTGAGATTAACCTTAAATAGAGAAAAGGTTGTTAGGTAGGACTGGGCTTTGCCAATGAGATGTATTTAATTTAAGGATGGGACTGGGCTTTGCCAATGAGATGTATTTAAACTAAGGATAGGACTGGGCTTTGCCAATGTTATGTATTTAAACTAAGGATGGGACTGGGCTTTGCCAGTGAGATGGATAAGGATGGGGTTGGGCTTTGCCAATGTTATGTAAATAAACTAAGGATATGACTGGGTTTGCCAATAGGATGTATAACTGGGTTTTGCCAATGGTTTTTCATAAACCAACTGTTATCCTTCTTAATAGTCCCAATTCTAGTAATACAACTAATGATGCATGCTTCACACAAGAGAAAATTCAAATGAGACTAGACCATATAAACAATGGTCCTGGACTGTCGGGTCCCAGGGTACTAAATGAGGTTAGCTTTGTGATTGCCAAACCTCAGGATTCACTGAAGTCTGGCATGGTTGCTAATGGTGTGTCATTATTCTGAAATGGGTCCTGTTCTCAACCTCAGAACAATAGGCCAGTTAGTCTGACCTCAGTGATAGGAAAGTTTTTCGAAGGGGTATTAAGGGATAAGATACTTGACCTCATTGCAATACTACGAGTTTGTGCCAGCATGGTCTGATGTGTAATAGATCTTGCCAGACTAATTTAATCTCTTTTTATGAGAAGGTGAGCAGGGACCTTGACACTGGGATGGCAGTGGATGTAATCTTCTTAAATTTTGCTAAAGCATTTGATACAGTGCCACACAGAAGGTCACTGGTTTAATTAAGGAATGTGGCCTGGAACATAGTATTTGTACTTGGATAGAGAACTGGCTTAAAGATAAATTACAGAGTGGTGGTAAATGAAACATTTTCTAATTGGCCCAGTCAGGCTGTCCGGCCGCCCCAGGCAACCAGGCTGGCTGTTTCGCCCCCTCTGACCCTGCCTCAAGTTAAATTAGAGTGACTTTTTATGTATAAAACTATGGTTGAATGGCTGATATACTGTAGAAGTCTTTACATATATCTTATCACTGTTTCCCATATAACAATGGTCATTGGGACATTTTGTAACGATGCGTGAGATCCCATCAGTAATCACCATGCCTGTTTTTCAGAGCGTACTGGAAAACTTCTTTCTGAGTTTGGGAAGCTGTATGAAGAGCAGTATGGGGTTGCACTCTTCAATAGTGTCCGCTATGAAATTGAAGGCAACGGCGGACCTCAGACACAGCTACTACATCGAAAAGTAAGTAGGGGCCCCTCAGAACAGGGACTGTTTTACATGAGTGCAAGTATTTGAAGAATTATGGATAAGGGTTGGGCAGAGTGCAAGTGGGAAGACATAATTAAAAAGCTTTCGCTGAGTGGAGATGGATATACATTTATGAAGGAGGGTGTTCCTGGTGTGATTGGAGCCCCACATTTCTAGATTTACTGCAGCATTAGATTCTTGTTTTAATGTGGACTTTGCTTGAGTACAGCATTGCTCTTGCAAGTCACTGCTGAGTAGAATCAGTGCACGTGAATAAGCCTCCTCACTGTTAACTCAATCTGACACCCTGGATAAGAGAGTGAAGGCAGAGATACATATTTAAAAAGCCACAGTGGAGAAATCCAATGCAACCTTGTAACCCCTTACACGTGCCACTCTAAAAGTGGCCATACACGGAGAAATCTGCTTATTTGGGGATTCTGCCAAATGAGCGGACCTCTCCATGATACGCCCACCTTGAGGTAAATGGGCGGATAGTGGAACCGCTCCAACGAACAGATGTGCCCATGATTCGATGGGATTTCTAGGCCCAGCTGATGGACATCTGCCCGACTTTGGGCCAGATATTGATCTGAGAAGCCCATCGGAGGGCCCCATACACAGGCCAATAAGCTGTTGGTCTGTCGGCAGCTTTTATCGGCCCATGTATGGCCACCTCACTCTGCATGCTCACAGTCTGCCCCATGTAAACCCAGAACTGCGTCTCTATTTGTACTTCTTATCTCTTTAATCCCAGCGTTATTTCTTTCCTTCTCTCCCAGGCTCCTCTTAATGACCGGGTGATATTTTCAGGAAACATTTACCAGTATTTGGAAGACACCAAGAAATGGAGGAGCCGATACTGCCTGGTACCTCACCACTATGGACCAGTCCTTTATGAGAACAAGACAGTGAGTATTTGGTGGACTGAGCTAGTCTTCATTTTTAAAGTCCTATAATATTTGATTCTAATAGCAGCAGACCTGGTGGATAAGTTAGGGCTGCCTTGCACACCTCTATTATACCCCTCAAACAACTGCTTTGGGACCCAACTGATGTTGTGTTTACTGTATGACTGAGGTTCTGTGTCTTGTCCTCTGGAGAGCATCTCCCATTGAAGGTCAAGGCTTAGAGACCCAGCATTGGACAGATGTTGAGACCCTCCTTACATGAGTTTGTACTCCCCATTTTAGTTCAGTCCCTAAAGTTTGTCTTTCCCACTAGACATATGAGCGTGGCCTTCAGCCCAGGGCTGGGATCAACTGTGCAGGATTTAAAATTCTCACCTCCTTGGAACAATATGGAGACTTGATGAATGCCAGTGTTCCAGGTGAGTGAGACAGACATTGTTTTAGGCTTGGCTTATATTTGTGTAAATATTCAGTTTATTAATTGTGTTCCTGACACTCTTGTGGTTGCCATTTATTTCTCTGGTGCCCAGGGGGAAAAGTGAAGACAGGAGGTGCACAGATTAAATGTGCCACGCCGTTCCCAGTCATTTTGTGGCACCCATATAGCCGACACCATTTCTTCTGTGTAACCAACGAGAAGGAGCAGGAGAGGTGGAGCGCCGTCTTCCAGGACTGTGTGCGGCACTCCAACGATGGTGAGTTCCCACATGGATTTAGCAATATTGTAATGGCCATTGGCCAACACTTGTAATTGGAAGGGCAGTGCCGATGAAGGAGATGTCATTGAAGAACACACAAGCCAGGAAAGCCGGGGGGGGAATACTGTCAGGGTTCTCTTGCAAGATGCAGATTCAATACTCTAAGGGTTTGGTGGCGATAGATCACAAGAATGGCACGGTTTTTGTGGTTACTAAGAATATCACTGCGTAAAGCAGTAATGATGACTGCCAAGGTAGGAGTGGGCAGCAAATCACTTCTGCAGAGAGTTCCAAGGATAGCATCCCAGTATGGGGGAGGAATAGCTGCAGGAATTAGCTCTCTTTCCTTTAGTAATGTTTTCCTCCCGCTTTATCCACTTCCCTCTTCTCTGTAAAAACTGTAAAGGATCTATAGAAATTCCACAGCACCTTCTTTCCTTTGTATATTTTCTTTCTCCACTAAATTCTCCAGCTGTTGTTGCTGCCATGTCTTCCTGAAATATGTTTGCCTGCCGTCGCACTTAATTACCCCTCAATACGGCAGACCTGCAATGGCTTCTCTAACAAATCCCCATGTCTGCATGTGGGGCCCTTGTATTGTCCAAGAAGTGTGAGTTTGTTATCACACAGCAGATTGGCTATAAATGAGTGATGAGGTCAAGCTTTTAAGGAAAAGGAATATCCAAAACGTAAGTTAGGGTTCTTCTAGCAAGAACCACAGAGCGATCCTCTTCCTGCTTCTTCGGGTCTGCTCATGAGCAGTAGAACTTTAATGAAAAGCCTGCTTTTTTGCTTTACGGGACATGTGTCTGCCCTGGGAAATTTGATTTTTAAAAGATCTTTTCATTATCATAAGACCAATGATACCTTGAAACGATCATTTAAATGTTCGATTTGTCCATCAAATAAAAAAAGTACATTTCAAGCGACATTGTCTAGTTGAAGCCAGGAAAACTGAGGGTAGCTGTCTGCTTGGCCCTGCAAACAATTGGGCAATAGATAGATTTCACTGTGACCAATGAAAATTTTCGAATGTGGCTGATCAATTTTTCGGACTAAAACATCGTATGACGCACGCTCATTCGATTCCCACTAACGATAATTTGACAGATTGGTTGGGCCGTTCATCGAAGAAAAATCTTTGCATCTATGGGGACCCTTAAGGCAGGGGTCCCCAACCTTAATTTGGTTTGGGAACCAGTGTCAAGACAAAACATTTTTCAAGGCCTGGGGGGGGGGTCGAGGGACTTGGCAGGGGGTCCACAAGGCCGGCGTCCAATTTGGCCGTGCCGACATCCAATCAGTACTCCACGTTAATTGCGGGCTTGGCTCTGCAGCCCAGTTCAGGAGTGTCTGTGCCTGGTTCTGGGCCGCAGTTGGGGACCCCTGCTTTAAGGTATGGAGGTCCCAATGTCAGAAAGACCCCTTATGCATAAAACCCATGGTCTCAAGCATTCTCCCATACCAGTATAAGCACATATAGTAATCCTTGAGAGCCATCCTGCACTGTGCATGTGCCCACCCTAAGCTTCAGCAAGAGGCACCTGGGGGCAGAGGAAACATCATGGTGCCACCATGCTTTGCTGCAAAGTACCCCAGGCTGGTCCATTTTTTTTTAAAGAGAATTACTGCCCAGGTTTAAAATGTATTTAGTTAGTGGTTAGAGTTAGTGGCAGTAGTAGTATTTGGGATAAAGAAGATATGCAATATATATATATATATATAGATACATACAGAGAGAGAGAGAAGGTGAAGAAATAAAGAAATCTGCAAGATCACAGAGCCCACTATGTTTGCCAGTCCAGATGTTCACCCAGACATATTAATGCCATTTCTAATCCTGCTCTCAGACAGTCTTTATCTCCAGTTATGGTTGCACTGTAGTCTGCTCACCTTTACATATCACTGAGCGGATGAAGGGAATTTTTCCAGCACCGCTGAGGCTTAATGAATCCTTTACTGTCATCATGTGTTTGTTAAGCAGGTGGATCTGCCTTGCTAAATTATACTGGGATCTGAATGTGGTTTGGATGGTGCCACGCCTTCTAACCAGAACTTTTCAAAAACAACACCCCCCCCCCCATTCAATTGTAAAACACAAAGGCAGGGGGTAGTATTAAAAACACAGCGAGACAGCACTTTTTGTATTGGGGGGAGGGGGGTGAGAGTTCTGTTGGTTAGAGGTAGCAGTGTAAGAGAAAACAGATATATACAACATATACAAGGAAGGGATATCTTCCTAAGCAGTGTAATCACAATAAACCTAAACAGGTCGCTCTTCTGGGACTTTGTTTACCAATGTTAGTAATAGGGACAATGCATAAAAATATAGGAAGGCTGATATTTTTTTCAAGAAAAGGTGGCAACCTTTCTCCCAACTGTCCCGTTTTGAGTGGGGCAGTCCCTCTTTTGAAAGCTCAACAGCTCACAGTCCTGCGTTAGTACTGGAAAGTCCTGCTTTCTACAACTCAATCCGCAGTACCGCATTAGTACTGGAAAGTCACTATTTCTCTGCACTGAACGGCCAAAAAAAAGATACAAGATGGTTTTGGTCCCCTTTAAGGGTAGGGACAGACAGGGAGATTCGGGGAGATTTTGTCGCCTGCTAAAAAATGCCAGGCGACAGAATCTCCCCGAATCTCCCTGTCTGTCCCCAGCCTAATAGTGTAGAAAAACAGCCTAAATTGATTAATTTGCATAGACTTGTATCCTATTTGGTTTTAAAGGAGTGAGGCGGCAAAACCTAACACATATGGAATCCGCAGCCTGCACGGCTAATTAGCAATTCATTTAGATGCATGCTGCAGACTGAACTGATTTATGTGCAGCCATGCGTCTAAATGAATTGATAATTAGCCATGCAGGCTGCGGATTCCATATGTCTTTGGTTATAAAGGAGTGAGTTGGCAACCCTACATCCTGTACAGTTTCTCGTATCCTGTACTTGTAAAACATTCCTTGTATAATTTATTCACTCCCCATTCCATGTCAGCACCATTGCTTAAGGTGGCCATACAGGGGCCAATAAAAGCTGATGACCCTACAGGTTATGGGCGCATTAATAAGGCCTGCAAGGTCTATATCTGACCATCTTGAAAATCCCATTGGACAAGGATTTCATCAGAGTGTTGATGAGGTCCTTGTATGTCAGTGATCCGTAGGCCTCTCCGTATGATTGGTCAGCAATCAGATCAGCCCAATTTGGCTTACTACGTGGGTGCCCGGTTTTTTAGATAAACATGTCATGATTTAGACATATCATATATACACTTTATGTGAAAAACCAGTATTCTCCATCAGGCATTCCTGAAGAACCACGTTTGGAATCGGCGGCCTTCACCGACTCGGTGCGGCTCTATAGACAGACTCGGGAGCAGTATGGGACGTGGGATATGATGTGTGGGAATCAGGTGCAGGTAGGTGCAGAGTGGAGTAGACCACTTGTTTATAACCAAGTACTGCTGCTCTGCCCAATGGCATCATTATGTGATACCCACTTTCCGCCATATTTTCTAGGTGCTGAGTAACTTGGTGATGGAGGATCTGATCCCTGATTTAAAAAACATCATCTGCCCCAAACTGAGGGGGAAACCCCAGGAGAGGCAGAGGCTGTGGATGCTGGTAAGTCCTATCCGTGTATAGTGTATATATAACATGTATGGGCAGATTTATAAATGGTCAAAGTTAAAATTCGAATTCTAATATACATATATATATATTTTTTTGGTCAAATACGAATTGTGAATTATCCAACATTTTAGATTTATCACAGTCTGGCCCTTGAAAGGAGATGGAAAGGTGAAAACTAAGTAAATACACCTAAATATACCAGTAAACCCTCAAAGTAATGCTGCTCTGAGTCCTCTGTCAAAAGAAACACTGCATTTCTTTCCTTCTATTGTGTCACATGGGCTTCTGTATCAGACTTCCTGTTTTCAGCTTAAACCTCCAGGGCTAGGGCTTGAGCATGCTCAGTTTGTTCCTCTCTCCTTCCTTCTTTGCTATAATCTGAGCCCAGATCTATGAGTGAGCAGGGAGAGACTCAGGCAGGAAGTGATGTCACACCAAGCTAATACTACAGCTGCTATCCTAAACAAACAGAGAGCTTATAGAGCTTTTTACTCAGGTATGGTAAAACATTCTACAGAATAAATATAACATTCTAGCTTGCACTATTGCAGCTAATCCATTGGCAATAAACTGCCTGTAGCTTTTCTTCTCCTTTAAGAACTCAAATTCTACTCCTTGCCACTTAAAACCTGCCAAATTACAGTAAAACGGGAGAGGTCCAGGGATTCGAATCAATTTCAATTCGTGTTTTTTTTGGTCGATTCAATTTGTCAGAGTTGAAAAAAATTTGATTTTAATAATATATTTCCATTGGTCAAATTTATGTGAATTTAAAAAAAAACTCGAAACATGAATTCGAAAATGAGACCCTTGATAAATGCGCTTTGTAATGTTACTATCTGACTATCCACCCAACCCTTTAAAGTCCACAAACATTACTTCAAACTCCACATCACCACCATACCTGGAATCCTTGACTTGGTCACACCTGTTGTCCATGGCGCCACCGAGTGGGAGCAAGCACCCCGGTTCCCAGTTAGGATTGCCACCCCTTTTAAACCAAACACATATGGGGGTAGATTCATCAAAGAGTGAAGTTAAGAGTGAAGTTCCGCCACTAGAGGGAAATTCCACAGCTCTCAATTCATTTCTATGGGATTTTTAAAGGCGTATTCATTAAAGGGTGAACTTTCACTTCACCCATTTGCCTTGCAAAATCCCATAGAAATGAATTGAGAGCTGTGGAATCCACAGGCTGCCTGGCTAATGAGCAATGAATTTAGATTCATGGCTGCACATAAATCAGATCAGTCTGCAGCATGCATATCAATGAATTGTTCATTAGCCATGCAGCCTGTGGATTCCATATGTGTTTGAGTTTTAGGCGGTGCAGTGTGCAGTCCAATCGTCGAACATGGCCAGGAAGTCTGAAACATGATTAAATTGTGCAGCTCTGCATTTGGAGCCCGGGTTCAAGGGGCCCAGTGCAATTGTCTAATGCAGTTGATCAGACCTGTCTAACTCACTAGAGCACAAGAACGCACCTAAACACTTGGTGAAGCTGGGGGCTTTAAACATCTTTTATAGGGGCTCAACAACAACAGGAGCAGTTATGTGACATTTAGGACTGGAGGGAAGTTCTCAGTTGAACTTGCCTAGGGCTCACTTTAAAACCAGCCATGTCTGCCTGCACAGAGGATAGCATTCCTTGTCAGCCTGAATGATGTCGTAGATAACTTCCAGGACATTTGAAGAATGCAATGAGTTTACCTTTCACGGGATAAAAGCCTCAGCTCACCCTTCCAGGCATTTACCTAAATGTTTGCTCAAACTTCAGTTCAGGTGCTTTCGGCTTTCATTCTCTAGAACTCAGCAATTTGGCTACCTCTGACCCTTGACCTAAGGAGCATGTGTTTGTCCGTACACGCATGTTTACAATATATACGGTTCCTTTGTTGTGCAAGCATAATTCATGCATGCACTCAGTTCCACTGCTTGTGCAGGCACACTCCACTACTGCATTGGATAAACAGGA
>CM044445.1:8556244-8572790 GCA_024363595.1 Xenopus borealis
AATGATGGGATTTAGCAATTGAGGAACAGCAAGGAGCTATTTGTTGGAGGGTCTTTAACAGGCTGGACAGGTGCTTTGATTTTCATCAGGCGTGATCAGACTTTGCTTTCTTTGGAGCGGATTTCCTGAGAAACCAAAAATAATAAAAGGTTTCAAACTGGAATATTTCCATTACCTCTCAAAAGAACTCAGGCCATGGCAAAGAGTGTCTAATCATTGCCCAGCTAAATATCATGGTACACCAGCAATTGAAAAGAAAAGATAACAGAAAAGCTCTAAAGAGTCCCTTATAATGCCCTCACATAGCTAGAATCCTATAGAATGTTGGCAGTGAAGTACTTACATATCAGGGGAGGATACAGGCCGCTTATTGGCAGGCTTCCCAGCTGATCCATCCTTGTTAGATTCTGCAAACAAAATTAAAAACAAATATGAAATATGATTTTGGAAAGAAATCGATAGGATAAAAACATTTATTGAATGGATCACTCACCCTGCAGCCACCTGACTTGGGTTGCAGGTCCATAGCCCTTTTCGTTTCTGGCAGCAATGCGAAAGATAATGGCAGGTTTTGTGGTGTAATCTATATGAGCATTGGAAAGACTGGAGGACTGCACCAAACAAGAAGGGTTAGGGCCACAGTACACCCTCATGAAAGCCAGCTGAGCTGGTGTAGACTTCTGTTCTCCGCTGGTTTGGCTGCTCTGGATGGCCAGATAAACAGAGTACTCAATGATTTTGCCGGAGGTCACAGATGGAGGCTCCCAGGTAAGGTGAGCTCCATCAGGGCTCTAAGGAAGGAAAGCAGAAAGAATAAAGATAATGCATAGGACACCTTTAAGTAGTACCCTTTTTAAAGATATGTTTAAAAGGTTGAAGGCTAAAAAGTCACTGCTGAAAAGTTCATGACTTAAATATTGATGAATCCAGAGAATGGTAAAAAACGTTATACTTATGCCATTCTTTATTCTGGATAATTTCATCAGGAGCCAAGTAACCTGCTTTTATTTGGAATGCAAGAGGAAAGCCATACAAGCACAACGAATGCATACAAATTCATTGCAGAACATTGTGCTGTCTAAGGTATATTATATAAACACCACGATAACCTGGTTACATATGCTCTGTGTTCACAAGTGCTCATTTAGGCATGTGTGTGTCCAAGCACTAGTTTTTTTGCTATGCATTTTGGGAATTTCAGCTTCATTCCTAAGGGAGAGTCAAAGCTGGCACAATCTCTCCTTATACATAAACAGCGAAGCCTAATGAAACTAGGGATGCACCAAATCCAGGATTCGGTTCTGTATTCGGCCAGGATTCAGCCATTTTCAGCAGGATTCGCCCGAATCCTTGTTCCTGGCCGAAACAAATCCTTAAAATCATGTGACTTTTCATCACAAAACAAAAGTATTTTTACCCCTCGGATTCAGTATTTGACCAAATCTTTCGCAATGGATTCTGGGGTCCGCCGAATCCAAAATAGTGAATTCAATGCATCCCTAAATGAAACCAACTAACAAGATAACAGAAAAGACTGTCTACTTCAACAGAAGGATGAGTTAGGTACAAAAAGCAGCCTCTATGGCCATGAATGGTGAGCAAGAAGTCCATTAACAGGTAACATTTTTTCTTACCTTGCTAATCTTTATGGCACATGGTGCTCCAGGGAAACCAGGCAAACAAGTTTTAAAAGCAGATATCTCACTGAAGGGTCCACGGCCACAAGCATTTATGCCAGCAACCCGGAATTTGTAAGCCGTGCCAGGCTGCAGCTCTTGCTTCTTCGACTGGCTGTAATCCTGCAGGACAGCAGAGTCCTCCTGTAGAACCAAACATACAAAAGCACTTATATTCCGTAAAAAAAATTGGATTTAAAGTAAAATAAACGCATAGTAACAGGAAAAAGTCACTGGAGCTCTTTGCAGTTTCATTTGGGGCAGATGTGTACACTTGAATGACTTCCTCAAGCCTCAGAAACGTTTCCCATGAATGCAAATGCCCCTACCATTAGCTTTGAATTTCTCTTTACTTTTTCTTTATTAACACACAGAAAATGTCCTCTAATTACTATTCAGCAAACAGTCCTTAGTAATGAAGTAAAGAAACCGCCACTCTCGGTTTCTCCTTCCACTGGATCCGGCCAGTTGGAACAAAACCGCTGTGCTCTATGACAGCACTGTGCAGCTGAAGAAATGCAAGCTGGTTGTGCCTTATTTTTATACCACCCACACCCAAATGCCACACATCTCTGCGTAAGATACGGCTTCTTATAATCAGTCAAGTGAACATGGGATAAATGTAGATAATGGTACCAGTCCTGTACAGGATGGATAATCTAAAAAGGCTTCTAATTAATGGCTAGGGACAGCTGGAATTATGATCTACAAAATGGGTAACAGAGCTATAAACAGTCCAGAGTTTAGTATATAAAGATCACTTTTTTCATTCACTGTACTCACATCATTAACAGAGTCATCTGCAGGCAGGTAATAATGTGTCACCATCATATTAGTAGCCTTTATTACTCCCACATCAAACCACTGATTCTCCTTCTTTACTAGAACCTTAGGCTGCTGTGGTGGGGAATCCTGTTTCTGTAAAAATAGAGAGACGTAACATGAGGACAGGACCTTTACAAGTGCTTCCAGGCTGCACATTACTCTTGCCTTTGACATAGAGGGGGAAAAAAAATCCCTGTATGGAAAAGGGAATGCCTACCGATTCAATGCCATTTGCAACCTCTGTTAAAGCAGCTGCAGCCTGCAGTTTGGCAGGACTGGCAATCACAACGGGCGGAGGTGCCGTGAAGGTATTGGATACAGCCAAATCTACAATAGGAAAAAAAAAATGGTTAAAGGGGGAACGCCATACAAACAAAAGCTTTTTGAAAAGTAAGCATAATTTCAAGCAACTTTGAAATATAGATCAATTAAAAATATGCAGACTTTTCATGATTTTATTGGTTTGGAAAAGTTCCCTAAGCCTAGCCCCCTGCTGAGCTGGCCGACTACTGTTACTTTGTACCTGCAGCCATCTCTCCTCAGCCTGCCTCCTCCAAACCCCACAATTCCCTGCACAAGTGATTTCAATAAAAATCGGATCACAGTGCAATGCATTGTGGATTATGTAGTCTGTGTATGCTGTCTGTAAGATGTGGAGAAGTTGTTACAATTTGTAACATCAGTGTTTAACCCCTCCTTCCCTGCCAGGATTTCAAATGATGCAGAAAGTGAACAGCTGGATTTCAGCATAGAAAATAGCATTTATTCATACTTTTTGAAGAAACAGGCAACAGTGATGGGTATATTATGGGTTTGTGTGCTATGAGGATCAATTTGGTGTGGAAGCTAAGGTTTTAGATGAATGATTTGTGAATTACATGTTTTACATGCATAGAAAATCTCTGCTTAAACTGCAGTATCACTTACTGTCAGTGGCTGTAGTTGGCAAGAGCGCCACTGCACTGGTCACAGCACTAGTCAACTCACTGAGCCCATTACTTTCACTGGCAGGATCATTGAGGCTATCAGCTGGTGCGAGGGCCTCTGTAGGCACATGGTGCAATTGCTGTAAATGTTGCAGCTGCTGCTGGTGAAGCTGTTGCTGTTGTTGCAACTGCTGCTGTTGCAATTGTTGTAGCTGCTGCTGTTGGAGTTGATGCTGCTGAATCTGCTGTTGCTCCTGGAGTTGTTGTTGCTGTACCACCAAGGCTGCCAGCTCCTGCTGTGTAAGGACAATGGGAATGGTGGTTGCAGGTCCATCCGTCAGGTGACGTAGCTCAGCATGAGCCACGTCAGAGGTATCCATTGGCTCCCCAGATGCAGCTTGGAAACCCATAGAAAGAACAACAAAATCAAGTTGCAAGTTGCAGAGATATTAAGGAAGGGCTATTGCAAAAACAGAGACTAGCCTTAAAGGGGCAATAAAAAGCTTAAATTATTGCCTGCACCCTACTGAAACTCACCCATCACTGCCTGCTGAGCTGCCTGTAGTACAGCTTGGATGGCTAATGCCTGGGCCTCCTCTGTTGCTGCTGCTTGCGCTGCTGCTTCTGCTGCTGCAGTTACAGCAAGCTCCTCGGGTGTTAATCCTGTCACCATCAGTGATGTGGTCTGTCCTTCTGCCATAAGCTGTTGAGGAAGAGATAACTGTTCTACTGCTTGTTGTTCAGCAGCCGCTGAGGCACCCTGAGTGGACTCCGCTTCCATAGCTGCATGCAGCTCTGATTCATTGTGTTCTGGCACTGCACTATCCATCCGCTGCTGAAGTGCCTCTGACTGCATGTCCTGAGGGGGCTGAAGAATATCTGAGGAAAGCGGAGCATCTGACTGCTCTGGGCAAGAAACAGCCTCAGATCCTTGTGCAGCAATTTCAGAGGATGGTTCTGTCATAGAAGAAATGTTCTGTAAAAGTAACAAGTATATTTTAAATATGAAGACCAGGGTAGAATCCCACACGGACAGGAATTATGTATACAACAGGTTAGAAATACTGACTTGACATGTAATGTTTTACTGAACTGTTTTTTGAATTGATGAACTTTCTTGCAGACAAACCCTTTCAGAAGTGGAAAGCGAACGCCTAAAAACAATTTCGTGAGAAACATGCATTTCTTACCGGCACAGACGGTCCGGGAACTGGTGTGGACTGTGTTACAGTTGTAACTGCTCTAGAGGCAGCGGGTGACACTGCAGAGTGTACTGGAGAGGAGGATGCGGCAGCAGTTACAGGCACTATAGTAACAGGGGAGGACGAAGCCTCGGTATTGATGCTGCTGCTGCTTTGGATAGATCCATCAGCCTGCTCTGACTCTTGTTCTCCTTCCCCACTTGCAGGTGGCTGATCTACAGTGAGGAAACAAGAGTGATTGACTGAAGGAACAAAAACCTATTACTCAATTTCATTTTAGCATTACATGAGCAGTGTTCAAAACACAAAGTTTAGAGGATTGTACCACCTTTAAGGAGGCTTACAGTAACAGCTCTCTGCATAGAATAATACACAGATACGTCCAGAATATATAAGGAAATGATGGGCTTTTGCTGTAAAAAAAAAAAAAAAACCCAAACCTCGGATCTCAGATTATTGCACTGCACCAAGAATAAACAATTCAAGGCTGGCTATTCTAACCTTTTTTTTTCTTCACGTTTCATAACCAACAAACTGGCTTTCTCTATTCTGAATTGATATGACTAGCGAAATGTCTTCGAGAGAAGAAAAAATTACAGTAAGTTCTAGTGGATTTGTCTGAAAGCCTAACCAATTCTCAAGCTGCATTGATATTACAAGTAAAACTAATTGCACTTTTATCGCCCATCTATTTTTTCTCAGAGCAACTGTTGCAGGAGGAGAAGGTAGTACAAAAATGAAGTTTTCTTGCTGAAGAAAATGTAGGTTTATCTCTCTCTCTCTCTATATATGCAATTACAATTCTTCTTACTTTACAAGCAGATTAATAGAAGGAAAAACCAAGATAAAGTACTGGCCCACAGTCTGAAGTCCGATCTAGGAGCCCATGCCCGAAGTTATTCGGCAGGAGGCGCCACATTAGCAGCAAAAAAGACTAAACAGACACTCAAGGCATTGGAAAATGATTTTTATGATGTTTTTATTTCTAAATGAATTTTTTAGTTTTTAATTCCTGAACCAGCAGAGTGATGTTCTTAGATCTACCAGCTGTTATCTTGTGTTAGGGAGCCGTTATCTGGTTACCTTCCCATTCTTCTGTTAGTAGATTAGTCGCCTGGCGACAAAACGCCACGTCTTTGCGGCGACTAATCTCATCGAATGGCTTGCTCGTATCGCGCACCTGCTAGAAGTAAAGTCGCATGCGCCTATTCACACACGGCGACGCGATTTTCAAAGTTGCTGAAAATTGCCTCGCCTCACTTCTAGCGGGTGCGTGCTACGAGCAAGGAGGAGATTAGTCGCCGCAAAGACGTGGCGTTTTGTTGTCAGGCGACTAATCTCCACTAATCTGCTCGTCTGGATGAGCCCTTAGGCTGCTGGGGCGGAAAGGGAGGTGGTGACTTCACTCCAACTTGAAGTACAGCAGTAAAGAGTGACTGAAATTTATCAGAGCACAAGTCACATGACTGGGGGTAGCTGGGAAACAGAATGCGTCTATCCCAATGTCAGATTTCAAAATTAAATATAAAAATCTGCTCTTTCGAGGAAGATTTCAGGGCAGACTTCTGCTGGAGCAGCACTAAGTTTTGAAAAAAAACTTTTTTTCCAGGACAGTATCCCTTTAAAGTTTTGTTAAAGTAAGCTAAACGTAGCTTCAGTAAAACTTTTTGGTTTTACCAGCACCTGATTATGTGGTGTTACAGGCTCACTTTATTTAAACTATACAATATAATTATAACGGATCTCCCAGATAGACCCATAATCACCACCATAATTAACAGTATACCAATTATGAACAATACCTGTACAGCACCACAACGCAACTCAAACATCTTCCACTTTTACACGAGACGAGTGAAGCTCACTAGTATACATTCACTTACTTTGCTCCATTTCACTGCTCTCACCTTGGTTGGTTCCCATGGTGGCTGTAACTGTGGTGGGCGTATGGGTTGTGCCAGTCTCGTGAGTTTCACAAGGAGGGTTAGAGCAGACTTGCTGAGTAGGAGTAGCAGTAGGCTGGTTGCCTATGCTAGACGTGGATGTAGATGCAGTGTTGGTAGTATTGGTTTCATGGGTTTCACAAGGAGGGTTGGAGCACACCTGCTGCACTAGGGTGTTTGCTTGAGTGTTCGTAGTTCCTGTGGAGATTGCCTGGCCTGTATTACTGGAAAGATGCTGATCATTTGCAGCCTGCTCTCCCCCAATGTTGGACCTAGAAGTAGTTGGGGTATTGGTGGTGTTTGTTTCATGAGTCTCACAGGGTGGATTGGAACACACAAAGCTCTTAATTTGGCCGTTTCCATGGATATCGTTGGCCTCACTACTCGGAGACTGTACTTTACTGACCAACTCAGACACACTCATTGTGGTTCGTGTGGAAGTCACCTGATGTGTTTTGCATGGAGTTTCAATGGCATTTTCTGTGGTGCCAGGATCATGGGTCTCTGAGGGTTGGTTAGAGCACACACTAGAATTTTGGGACTGGTCTGTTCCGACGTTAGAGATTAAATTTGTGGCTGTGCTGGTGGTATTTGTCTCATGGGTTTCGCATGGAGGGTTGGAACAGATTTGTCCACTGGTAATGCTCAAAGGCACAGTCATGGTTGTAAAAGTAGATACGGTTTGATGAGTCTCACATGGTGGTCTAGACAACCTTTGTGAGTTCTCAGTTTGTTCTTTGCCAACGTTTGACCTAGCTGTTGTAGCTGTTTGAGTTGTTCCAGTTTCATGCGTTTCACATGGTGGATTAGAACAAATTCTCATGCCACATGCAGGTTGCCCACTGCCCATATTTGCCGTCGCTGTGGTAGAAGTTTGAGTAGTTCCTGTTTCATGGGTTTCACATGGCGGATTTGAACAAATCCTGGTCACCGTTCCCATATCCCCACTGTTGATATTTGACACAGCTGTTGTTGCAGTTTGAGTGGTTCCAGTTTCATGGGTTTCACAAGGTGGGTTGGAGCAAACCCTTGTGGCTATTCCTGTTTGCCCAATACTGGCCATGGCTGTAGTTGCTGTCTGGGTAGTTCCAGTTTCATGGGTCTCACATGGAGGATTTGAACAAACTCTCACCACCTTGCCATTTGCTTGTGCCAAAGAAGTTGCTACATATGTTCCAGGCTCTTGACCTTCACAAACAAATTGTAAAGTGCCACCGGGCTGCTGAACAATGCTGCTGAGATTTACAAGAGTGGTGGTGGAAGTATTTGTGGTTCCAGTCTCGTGAGTTTCACAAGGAGGGTTGGAGCAAACCAATGTGACAGTGCCAGGTTGATCTCCTTGGCCAGAATCTGCAATAGTTACAGTAGCCGTGGGCTGGTCAGAGGTTGGTGAAGCCAGTATGGACACTGGAAGATCATGGACAGGCTGGGCCTCAACCCCGCTAGGAGTTGTAATTAATGTCACTTGTGTAGGCTGAGAAAGTGGCTGTAAAATAAAATATAGAAACGTTTGATATGCAAGCAAAACAGCAGGTTGTAATGGTTATTGACAACTTAGTCACTAATGGAATACAAGGAAGCCCTCAAAGTATCATACTCTACAAAGTGTGATATCTAGTGGTCACTTTAACAAAGCACAACTTATCAGGAATGTTTTAGATTATTGACCACAGTTTCAAGAGCAAAATGATTACCTGAATGTATTTTTATTGATTATACAACTGCAGCATGTAAAGGGGATATACCTTTTCTTTGTGGGGTTTATTCATAAAGAACATTCATTAAACATGATGACATGGGTTTAAGTGAACAATGAGACTTTGTATTTGTTAATTTCTAGCAACAAGGACGCCAGTACTGCTTACTTCTATAGTACAAACAAGCGCCCAAGTAGCCATTGAAAATGTAAAGAATTATTGCATTACACAGAAAATAAGTACCCTTGTAAGTACCATGCAAAACCATGACAAAAAAAAAATATATAATTTCTGTGTAAAGCGCTTGTGCAGAATTTACACTGTGCCTATTTTAAGACTTTTACATTATGCTAGAAGCTTCATTTTACCGTTATCCAGAAAGCTCAGAATTACAGAATGCTTGTCTCCCATAGACTCAATTTTATCCAAATTTTTTTAAATGATTTTCTTTTTCTCTGTAATAATAAAACAGTACCTTGTACTTGATCCCAATTAAGATTTAATTAATCCTTATTGGAAGCACAACCAGCCTACTGGGTTTATTTAATGATTACACGATTTTCTAGTAGGCTTAAGGTATGCAGATCCAGACCAGGTCCCAAGCATTTTGGATAACAGATTCCATACCTGTGCTCCTTTAACACAGTACACATAATAAAAGTCCCTGTTTTGCCCTCAAACCAATTTAGAGGGGGGGGGGGGTGTAGCTCTTGCATGCATTAGCCTTTCAACAGCTCCATTAAAAATATTAAACAGGAAATGTAAGCGTAAGGATTTACCTGCATGGTGATGGTGGGAGTAGATAGTCCAGATGCTGCAGTGAGGGAAGTCGGAGCTGCAGACATAGTAATGGCTCCGCGGTTGATCACCTGACTGGAGAGTGTAGCAATTGTGCCCAGAGTGTTAATTGGCGTGGCGAGAGAAGCAGAGTTGTGAACCCCACCTCCGGCTAAACTCGTTGAAACAGTTCCCGAAACAGTGCCAAGTGTGGTGACTCCTAGGACACATTAAAAGTATGAGGGGTATTTTCATACGTTGAACAATACACAAAACAGAAGCAAATAAATAAATAGAAATAATGCTGCTTGTCCCGTTTATGATGGGTTTGATTCTAGTTTCTGGAGTGTGAATGTGTATTTATAGAGACAAAGTACCTGTGGTCCCTTTCACAACAAGGGTGGTAACAGTAGGTTTCACGGCAGAAACCGATACAGGAGTGACAAGTCTCATGCCACTCATTGGGACAGTTCGAAGGATTGTGCCAGGCTGCCCCGGAGCTCCTTTTAGCAACACCTGTAAAACATTAAAATATTTGAAATTAAGTGTTTTATTACAATCTAAAGTGGAGGAAACAAACAAGGTAATCTGAGTGATATGAAACGCATAAGGTTGTATCCTTGTGTACTGAAATAAACTACTTAATTTTTTTGACAAGCCAGTCTGGAAGATTGGCCTCTGCTAGTGCCTGCCTTTTTCTGTATACAGCGGTCCGCTCCCCAAGCTGAGGGTTCAGGGCGTTGCAACTCGTCCTCCCTCCATAACTGGTGTGTTCTACAAAAACCTGAGATTTTTCTACTTTCATATTGACTATCAACTAAAGTGTGTGAGTTATATTCGTTATCCCACTGGTCAAATCCCAAATTACCTTAGACCCAACAGACTATTGCTTTATACGAGGAATTTAAAGAACAGAGTATAAAGGTTGCCAAACAAGCAGATTCTTGTCCCGTTTAGCTACCAAGGGCCCAGAGGCTATGGCAGCAGGTAAGATTAAGGCTGACGTGTGCACCCAGACACTGTTCTTCACCAAACACTACATTAAGAGCCATGTTTTATAAATCTAGAGTGCAGCAATCACTGGGGTTTAAGTGCTTATTAAGTGACCACTAAGGGTCACATCCCTCATATATTACAAATGTCAGAGTGCTTTACAAATTAATTCGTAGGTTAGCTTACTCTTCTAAACAAAAATGTGTTAAAATGAATAAATACGCCATTAAAAGTCAAACAGACCTGTGTTAGCCCCTGTTGACCATGGGTGGTTGTGAGTTTCGGAACAGCTGTAATTATTTTTGCTGGGGTTCCAGATGTCACCATTTTGGTTGTAAGAATGGTAATTGGTGACTTAATACCAGCAGTGTTTGTTACACCTGTTAAATACATTTTGAAATACAAATAAAAAAAAAAAATGTTAAATGGTTAAAGCGATATTGGCCTAATTTAACAGACTTGTCTTCATTGTACCGGCTGCATTGAACATAGCTATTGCCATCTGCTAGCCTCAACATATAATTGCTGTTACAAGTCACTAGTCAAAAAGAGAGAGTCTGACTAATCAATTCACCTAACATAATAGCAAAAAAAAAAATATTCAAACACACCTGTGGCACCTGCTTGGGTCATAATGGCAGACATAGGAATTGTTTTAATAATGGTGGTAGTCCCAGGTTTAGCGGTATTTGGAGAAACACTGCTAATACCCAGGATGGTAGGCTTAGTGCCTGTGCCTCCAGCTTGTGTGGTGGTAATTATAGTTGTGGGTTTCCCGTCAGCAGATGTTACAAGCTTCAGTATTGTACCTGCAGGCAGCGGTCCTTTGGTCTGAGCAGAGAGATTACACAAAAACAACCCAAATCAGTGTTTGCTGTATTTACGTCTTGGATGGACAGTCAACTTTTAGAAAGACATCTGTTAAAGTGGGTTATTAATCTTCCAACACATTTTTCTATTCAGTCGTTTTCAGATAGTTCACCAGAAATAAAGACTTTTTCCAATTACTTTAAATTTATTTTTTGGCATTTTCCCAAAATCTAAGTTTAAAGTCGAATGTTCCTGTCACTGGTGCTTCAATCTGGCAGCTCAGTAATCAGGCGCATTATTTGCATTGTTACAGTTTTGCAAAATTTAGTTGATACATTACTCAGCAACATCTTTGAAATATTAGCAACTATTGTATCAATTCTAACAGCTGCCTGTGCCTGTAATGAAAGCTTCTGCTCAGCAGGGACAAAGATAAGAAATGTATCAATTTAGAACAGTTAAGAGAGTCGCCATCATCCCCCTCCCCTCCCACAGCTGCTTAAGGGGAAAAATTTATAGTTCAATATTAGAACAAATCAGATAGAAAATAGAAGGTAACTGGTCAGTTTGTTTCAGATTGTTCACCAGAAATAAAGTGTTGGAAGGTGAACAACCCCCTTAAAGTGTTTTAGTTGGATTTACATCTGCTTAACTAAATGCAACCCACTTCATAAATGGAAAGGAATGCTCTTACCTGTATGATCTGTGTCAATGGCCCAGTGGATGCCTGCCCTGTTATTGCAGAGGTCTGCACAGGTTTAGTCTGGACAACAGACATTACTTTCCCAAGATTGGATATCTGCAAGATATATGTATTTACATCATGTTTACAAATAGCAGAACTGGCCTCTTTGAACAATTTGTCCATTCATACATGCATAACTTTATATAGGCAATTACCATTAAAAGTTCTCGCTTACTGGCAACTTACCAAAGCACTGCCACCAGGAACAGAGATAGGGCTCTTAACTAGAGTGATGGTTTTGGTAACACCGCCCACCACAGTGGTTACAACTTGGGCTTGTTGGGCGACAGTCACTGTTCCTGACTTATGCACTGTGATTATGGGACGAGTCTGTGTATTGCCAGTATTGGGGACTGAAGTTCCTACTTGTGCAGCGGCAGTTTTCAACATACGTGTTGCTGGGTTGCTCACCTATGAAGCATTGCATAAACATTGAAAATTACTGGAGGCAACAGAGGCTACAGAAAATTTCTTCATGGAAAGATATTTCTTTGGATATTCAAAGTTTCCCTTTATTATCACATACCATAATTGGAGAGGATGCCATTTTGACAGTGGTCGGAAGGGAGGTGGCTCCAGAGGGCAAAGCCACAGATTTCACCATAGTAGCTCCAGCAGGGACACTAAGCATGGTGGGTGCAGAGGAAGGGGGTATCTTCTGTGTTGCAGCAGCAGCTGCAGCAAGAGCAGCCATTCCACTCATTGGCTGACTGCTGCCAATAGTCTGAAAAGTAAAAAAAAAAAAAGCCATTTAAAGTAAAATTGGAAGGCAACATCATCCACCCCCTGATCTAGAATATACATTATATATATATACTCACAGCTCCCTGGGTGCTCTGTGCAGGAACAACCATACGCACACCAGGTGGGAGAGAAGTCACAGTAACAGGAGCTTTACTAAGTGGATTAGCTGTCCTTACAGTAACTAGCGGCGTGCTCACAGTAGACTGCTGGCCTCCAACTTTATAGAGAGTTTGAACAGCTACAGCAGATAAACACAGAAGGGAAAGTTAATTTACTGGCAAACGCTAAGATAAAGCAGACAAGTTGATTAAAATCTCTTACCTTGTGTGCGAGAAGCAGCAGATACTGCAATAGGACTCCCAGGCATAGTAGGCAAGACTTGGATTGTGGCTGTTGTGGGCGGTACAGAGGCTGCTTGAGGTAAAAGGGTGATGCCAGTGTGAGAAACTTGCTGTACTGTTGGTGCTGCAGATGCAGGTGCAGGGCTCTTGGGTGGATTAACTGGCACAGATGGAACTGGATTGGCTGGAGACATTGCTGCAGCAGCAGCTGGTATGTCATACTTTTGTAGCTGTAATAAGTAACTGTCTGCAGTAGACACAGCACCCCAGCTAACCTCCAAGGAGTTGGTGTTTGCTCTTACCAGTTGCACACGGGCAGGTGCAGGTGGTTTTTCTACAAGGCAAATATTGAAATGTTATGTTGTTTTCATACCAACATTACAGCCTCACAAGCATTTCTAGAAACCTGGATAGTATGGCACATGTCACTCACCTGTTTCAAGGTACCACAGGTCCTTGCAACAAACCTGGTTGTTCCAGGCTTTGCGGTAGCCGTCCCGACCGCTCCATACATAGAGACGTGTATTGATGGCCACTGCGCAATGGCCTGCACGAGCGCGTGGAATGTTATCCTCTAAGGTGTCCATTACAATATGTTCCCAGGACATACTCTCTGCAATTAAGAAAAAAAAATTACTCCTACAGAATATACAATGATTGGACAGTTACATACAAGTTATAATATGCAAATTGTACATTATTAAAATATGCACTTACCAAGGTTGAGACACGCAAGTGTATTAGTGCATTTCCATTCCTTCTCATGGGTAGCTACCTTAACGTCATCCATTACAAGAGGCACCCATCCTCCAAAGACATACATTCTGAAGGGATTTAAAAAAAATAAAATAAAGAAGTCTTTTGAATGTGCAACAAGTTGTTTTCTGGATTGCAAGTAATGGCAGCAACAGGCATGTGAATTGGAAGCGGAGAGCCTAAATAAAGAAGATTTTATCTTTAAAATGGCCTACTACATAAAAAGGTATTATGGAAAGCTTAAAATAAGAGGCATTAATGAACTGTATGGCAGTGAAGTTATGGAGGAAGAGATTATACACTAAAGAAATGTTACCACCAATGTAACCCTTTGTCTCTATCCCCAAGAGTACTTGCCTTACTTCTGAACAGAACCAGATATACCAACTACACAGGTGCCTACTCAATCTATACAATCACGAAGAAGGCAGTTCCAAACTTACTTATTCAGTATAGTTGTGGCAGAATGAAGACTTCTTGGGAGAGGTGCAACACCATTCAGGCTGGGTTTGTTCCAGGTCAGTGTGTCTAAAGAGTGTTAAAAGGATTTTTAGAGTTTTGCCTAAAAAGTCTGAATGCAACACCTTAAAAAGATAAAAAATATGCAGAATACAGTGGAGAAATAAGATCTTCTTTACATCATATTTTATTCTAGATCTCTAGCTAAAACCATCAAATTAAACAAAAGCACATTTTAACCATACCTATATCCAAAATCCAAAGATCACCAAGTCTGCATCCACTCATACCCCCGTATATTACGAGACGGGACTTCTTGTTATCTTTATCAGTGTAAATTACTGCAGTGTGGGACTCACGAGGTGGCGGCAGAATACCATATGTTATGGGAACATCCCAAGCTGCAACCCCAGAGCCAGGGCGCAACTCCAAGATGTAAAGATCATTTAGGTACCTGATAAGATAAAATGTGAAAGGGTAATTCGTGTAAAATGATCATTTAACCAGCATCGTCAGAGCTAGAAAAAAAAAAAAAAAAAAAAAAAAAAAAAAACATAAAATAGAGAGAGGAGCAAAAAACATCAAAATGAAGTAAGAGGCAATACCTAGGAATGTTGTTCTTGGGGTCCTCACTATCATTAGCAAGCCCACCAAAAAGATAGCATTTGCTTCCAACCAATGAGAAACTATGTCCAAGACGAGGGCATGGTGGAGGACCATTTTTGGGTGCTTTGGCTTTTAGTCTTTTCCATTCCCATCTGCTTGCCTGAAAAATATAAAAATTTCATTTTTGAAATGATCTCCAGGGATATTTCAGTTATCTATGTAAAACATGGTTAAAAATCAGTGACCAGTAGTTGCATGGTCCTTCCTCCCCAGGATGGCCTCCACAAACAAGTAAACAAATCACTTCTAGACAACAAAAGACTGTTGTGAAATACCTTGAGTCATTGAACAGTAACACCAAAACATGAAGGTATTTTAACGTAACGAAAATATGACGTGTTTGCTTCAGAAACACTTGTTTAGTTCATATAAACAAGCTGCTGTGTAGCAATGGAGGAAACTGAAAAAAGGCTATATGGCTTAGAGCTTATCTGCTGTGTAACCTGAGCCTTTTCTCTTTTTAATGGCTGCTCCCACTGCTACACATCAGCTTATTTATAGAAACAATAGTAGTGTTTCTGATGCAAACACCAGTTTTACCAGTTATTACTTTAACCACTTTAATTTTTGATGTTACTGTTCCTTTAAAAGGAGAATTAAACCCCGTCAGCCCCAAATGCCCCTCCCCATAGGCCCCCTCCCGCCGGTTTACCTCCCCCCCATAGGCCCCCATCCCTCCAGGTCTACCTCCCCCCCTGGGCAAATGCCCCTAACTTGTTACTCACCCCTCCATCTAGGTGATCTCCAGCAGAGTTCACAGCTGCCATCTTCTCGTGAGCGGTCTTATTCCTGTAGTGATCGGCGTCGTCTTCCTCCAGAAGACACAGATGGATCCAGGAAGAAGACCGCTCATGAGAAGATGGCAGCTGTGAACTCTGCTGGAGATCACCTAGAAGGAGGGGTGAGTAACAAGTTAGGGGCATTTGCCACGGGGGGATGCATTTGGGGCCAACAGGGTTTACTTCTCCTTTAAGGACATAACATGAAGGGCAGTGGAACATGTAATGAATCTGGAGAGGATAGTGATTCATCGCTGTGGCTATCCTCAAAGGAAAACTATACCCCCAAAATGAAAAGTTGAGCAACAGATAGTTTATATCAAATTAAGTGACATTAAATATATATTTCAGTTTGAAAAGATTTTTTAAGTAAATTTTGGCCTTTTACATCCTTTCCTTGAACTACCGTTTCGTGATGGTCTGTGTGCTGCCTCAGAGATTACCTGACCAGAAATACTACTACGCAATACAACTCTAGCAGTAAGAAGTGTGGAAGCAAAAGACAGGACTGTCTGTTAATTGGCTCATGTGACCTAGCATGTATGGTTTTTTTTGGTATGTTTGCGTGCACCGTGTGGTTTATTTTTTAAAAAGGCAGTTTTCTATTTATGATTACCCAATGGCACATAGTACTAAAAAGTATATTATGAAGAAAATGGTTTATTTACATGAAGCAGGGTTTTACATGAGCCGTTTTATGCAATATCTTTTTATACAGACCTAAATTGTTTTAGGGGTATAGTTTTCCTTTAAGAACCCAAAACATAATTGTCTGGCAACAGACGCTTGGATGACCGTGTGCATCTAGGATTCCAGGTGTTTTGTCAACTGTGGAAGTATTACATGAGTTATCAAACTCCGCACATAAGTCTGGATGTTCAGTTAAAAATAAGGGCCTGGCTGAATATAACTGTTATATAAAGTTCCGAACTCCTTCCAAATATTAAGAGGACTTTATTTTTCAGATCTGCATTATCTATGTAAGCGAGAGCGGTAAAAATACAAGGTAAAAACAAAAAGTACCTGCAACTCATACAGGTCATTGCTGTACTTCCCATACTCCACCATTCCTCCAAACACTAGTAAACGTGTCCCATCACAGACAAATCCATAGGCAGCACATCCAGGAGGTATGTCGCCTCTCACAGCTGGAATAAACCACTGGTTTGTGGCTGTTAGAAGAAACAAAAAAGCATTAGTCATTTAT
>CM044445.1:8582168-8599457 GCA_024363595.1 Xenopus borealis
GTGCTGTACAATTCCCCCCTAGATAACTGCCTGCTATAACCATTATCGTGGCTCCGATGGACCCCCAAGGGGATGGGGGCCCTGGTGCAATTGCATCCCTGGTAGTTACGCCACTGACTAGGACCATAGCAATCACATTGCCGACACTGCAATCTGGAGAGCTTCTGAATAAAAGGTTAACTAAAAAAAAACACAAACATTAAAAAAATAAAACCAATTGCAAATTGTCACTTTCTACACAATATCAAATGTTATCTCAAATGTGAACAACCACATTAATTATGATAGCATACCTCCCAACTGTCCCGTTTTTTTGGAGGGACAGTCCCTCTTTTGATAGCTCAACCTGCAGTCCCTCATTTGCACTGGAAAGTCCCTCTTTTCTCTGCACTGAACAGCCAGAAAAAGAAACAAAGTTTCTAACTTAATTGGCTTTTGGCAGAGATCAAACAGGTGCAAACAAGATGCAGTAACAATTTTGAGATAGGAAAATAAGTAATTGTAACAGTTTATCTAAGGAGAAATATTTTCAAACTTTCATAACCTGACAAATTTTATAAAATGAACATGTTTATTAGGGTGTGTGTGGCCAAGAAATGGGGCGTGGTCAAACCATTTTGACTCCCTATGTGCGAAGATTCTTTTTGTCCCTCATTTTACTTCCAAAATGTTGGGAAGTATGTAATAAATCAGCTTATCCCCAATCACTTGATTTTATTAGCTACCTCTTTAAGAAAACTTTCCCATAATTCCTAGGAAGTGACCATATTTAGGCACAACCGCACCCTCAGGGCTATATATTCTTTTAAGTGACAATTAAGCAGCTGTGGCTTGTGTTATCTGCTGGCTAGCTTTAATGGTGCATTACGATATTGTGAGATCCAGCATTATAGCTTTTATATAGGGAGGGAGTTTTTTTTTGTTTTAACTGAGAAATGACAGGCGCCATCTTGTTAACTTCTCCCCCTCGTAGTCAAGAGGCATTAATGGCGACGGCGTCTTCCTCTCATCCCGGATGTTGATACGAAAACAAAAGGACGGGCCGCAAATCTGTTAAAAAGTTGGGCACTCGCTCGAAAACCTATGCAGTTAATGCTGTTATACAGTGAAATAATGGCATAAACCAATAAATATCGGTTATTTTAAGAGGTGTAGGCGCAGTTCTATTACTGGGTGTCATGGCGTGCGGAACACAGCAGACATCTTATTGTCGGCTCTTAGCAACGGTTGCCATGGGCCGTTGGCAGGCGGGGTCCATTTTCGCTAGCGAGGGCGGGAAAATATGGCGGCTCATTAGCATAGTTTGAAAAAAAAAAATAGAATCCCAACACAGTTTCTCTTTATTTAAAACTTTTAATTAATGCTTATAAAATGTACACTCGTAATTATCGAGTTATTTTGAAATTGTAAATAGCACTCTGGTGTTTTCTATTGAAACGAGACAATAAACGTATATAGAACAATTACCAAGGTGTTGCCTGTTCTTTTTCATTTGCTAGAAAGAAAGAAAAAAAAAGTGGCTGATGTTGATTGAGTCCCTGACCTGCTGGGTTGCCACCTTTTCTGGAAAAAAATACGACCTTCCTATATATTTATTTTTTCCCCTATTAACAATATTGGTATTAAACTAGGGTTGCCACCTGGCCGGTATTTTTGAGGGCTGATCCCAATGTTATTAATAGGAAAAAAATCTAAATATATAGGAAGGCCGGTATTTTTTTCAAGAAAAGGTGGCAACCCTAGTGGCAACTAGGGTTGCCACCTGGCCGGTATTTTACCGGCCTGGCCGGTATTTTTGATGGCTGATCCCAATGTTATTAATAGGAAAAAAAGGTAAATATATAGGAAGGCTGGTATTTTTTTCTAGAAAAGGTGGCAACGCAACCCTAGTCACAAATCTCATCTCACGATACCTGTAGGTTTGCCACCTTTTCTGTAAAGAAATACCGGCCTTCCTATATATTTATGTTATTTCCCTATTAATAACATTGGGATTAACTATAATTTTTACAGGCCAGGTGGCAACCCTAGATACCTACACATATATGAAACAAATGCCTTGGGGGAGTGATGAACAAGGGTGGAGTGTTTGAGTTTCATACAAGAATAATATACCAGAGCCAGCAAGCCCCTCTTTTGACAGCTCAACCTGCAGTCCCTCATTTGTACTGGAAAGTCCCTCTTTTCTCTGCACTGAACAGCCAGAAAAAGTAACAAAGTTTCTAACTTAATTGACTTTTGCTAGAGAGCCCAGAACAGTGAACAGATGCAGATGAGATACTTTGATATTTTGAGATAAGAAAATAAGTAATTGTAACAGTTTAGATAAGGAGAAATATTTTAAAACTTTTATAACCTGCCAAAATTTGTAAAAATGGTAAATAGGGGGTGTGGCCATAAAATGAGTGAGGTCAAAAATGTTTGCCATGCTATGCTCGCCAAATTATTTTGTCCCGCTTTTTACTTCCAAAATGTTGGGAGGCATGAGATCAGATTCATATATGGCTTATGGCTAGTGTTGCCACCTTTTCTAGAAAAAATACCGGCATTCCTACGTTTTTATGCTTTTTCCCTATACTTAACATTACAATCATGGATCATTTTTACTGGCCAGGTGGCAACTCTACTTATGGCTAGGGTTGCCACCTGACCAGTATTTTACTGGCCTGGTTTGTAAAAATGTTGCTTGATGCCCATGTTATTTATAAGGAAAAAACCATAAAAATGTAGGAAGGCCTGTATTTTTTTTCCAGAAAAGGTGGCAACCCTACTTATGGCTACACACTGTATTTTCCTGTTAGCATTGCCACCTTGCCTGTATTTTACTGGCCAATGATGGTTGATCCCAATGTTATTAATAAGGAAAAAAGATAACTATATTGGAAGGCCAATATTCTGACCAGGAGCGGCCCAGCTAATTGGTATGGGAGTTATTCAGCACACATATTCATAAACCTTACACCCTACATCAGTTCCTCGTAAATCTTATTATGTCCCCTAAAAGGAAACAAACATGAGATGGGGCACCACATCTGGACTGGCATTCAAAACATGCCCTGGCATTTAAGGTACACAGAGGCCCAAACAGATCTCCCACCAACCCACTAGATAGTACTGTCCAGACCCCTTGGCAATTGCCAGAACCCACAGATTGCCAGTCTGTGGGGGGCACCCAACTTAAAAGCTAATTGGGGTGAGATTTGGGGTCGAATCTTCTTTGCTGTCTAGTATTTCCATGAAATTTTTTCAAGGAGACTATAACAAGACTGTAAACTTATTCTACAGATATCTAGCCTGGGGATTCCACTATGGGCCTCCCAAAATTCCCAACATTCCAGAGACTGGCCTTTGCTATCATAATACCTTTATGACAATGTACTTTGCTAACGTTAAGTAACATCCCCTCCCACTACTTAGTTCCATAGTCAACCCCTACTCCCACCAATGATCCTCCCACTAGAGCATCATCTTCCCTCTAGAACAAAGAGAATACACTATGGATTAGTACAGATATGTGCATAGTTCTGTAAATTAACATTATGCATGCATTTGTGATTATGCATTGTACTTTGGTTGTTCTCGGAATTAATTTATCCCTGGCACGGCTCTTTTTCCCTGTATTTATCAGCATATTTGTGTTAATGCCCATGGGAATCAGTCAAAGCAACCATGTTCCATGTTATCCCTTCTTCTAAATAGTACATGACACACAAGATGATCGACTGGGCAGTCAGAATTCCACTGTCCAGCTGGTCTGGAGGTACATTAAATAGTGCCCACTATCTTAACATAGCTTCTGTTTTGGGACTCTCTAATAGCATTGATTAATGGTGGGTGGGAAGGCATGCAATTAAAATTTGTAATTGTACACTAATTTTTGACCTGAAACCCACCATCTACTTTTCTCTATGAAACCAAGAAAAGACAGAAATACATGCAAGGTGCCCAATAGAGAGAATCACTGCCACAGACTGTTGACACCAACACCACCCCATCTGTCCACCTGCTGACTTGAAGCAAAAAGTGAGGGAGTTTGCAAGACAAATCGGGAGGTCCACTGGGATTTACCCGGTATCCCGATGGGCCAGTCTCTGACCACTTGTAACTTGTTTCCTCCAAAATCACTTGGGAGGACCATTTTGTTTGTACTGGTTAGGAAACATCTCCCATAAATTGACTGTGGCGAACTAAACCCTAAAAATAAATATGGCTAAAAATGACACATTTTATATTTCAAACTTATTGTACCAGCCTTAAGTTTCAGCCTGTCCCCCGCCATCAGGGGGGACAAGTGTCCCGGGGCTGAAGGGGGGCTTTACAGCTCCAAAGCCATGCTGCCAAATGCCAATGTCCTGAATGCGGAAGTGCCGAACAGACGCAAAGTCCTGAAGCGGTGGAAAGACCCAAAGTCACGAAAAGAGCCAACACTGAAGTCCTGGAGCTGCGAAAATACCCAATGTCACTTCTTTTTTAACTTGTAAGGGGGGCCCTGGTCACCAATTATTTTTTTTTACTTGTAGGGGGGCCCTAACCACTAATTTACAAAAAAAAACTTTTATGGGGGGGCCCTGGCACCACAGTTTTTTTTACTTATCAATAGCTTTTTGTATGTACGTGGATTACATTTTTTAGCTCTGATGTCTGTGTGGTCTTTAAACTGTGGTGTGGGGTGGGCAGGATCTGGGGTGGGGCCTGATGGGCGGGGCCAAGGGGGCCCCAACAATTTTGTTGTACGGGGCCCCATGATTCTAATGGGGGCCCTACATGCTCAGTGGGCTCTAAGCAGCTGTTGAGAAGCTAAGCTTAGGGGTCGTCACAATTATCCAGTAGCAGAAAATGACTGCACTGTGCTGCCATTTAGTAATTATCTGTATTAATGACTAATCTGTCGTATATTGTGACATGTCTATTCTATGTGTAGTGTATATTGTGTGGGTCCCTAAGCTCAGTAAGTGACAGCAGCACAGAGCATGTGAATCAGTGAATCAGAAAAGAAGATGGGGAGCTACTGGGGCATCTACTGGGGAGACACAGATCTTTACTGCTAAAGGGCTGTGGTTGCCTTGGGCTGGTACACAAGCACAAAACATCATGTTCAACATTTCTAGCTACTTCTTTAATTAAGCTTTAGTTCTCCTTTATCAAAAGTGAACCATCGATTCTGTGTGGCTACTCTGTTATCATAGAGCTGCTCTAGCCTTTTCTGTTGATAGCAGCCCTATGAAATGTAATTTATGCCCATGTGAGCCCTCCTGCACCTCTTACTTTCCTGTTTCTGACTTCCCTCACTGGTGGTTCTGTCCATATGTCTGGCTGGCTGGATTTCAGGGCAATCTGCACCTCCTGTACATGTGCTCTTCATGCAGTTGTGGCTGAAGCTATTGCGAGTTTTCTTTTTTTTTGTATGCAGCAACAGATTTCAATTAGACGTATCCCTTATTGTACCCCCCCCTCCGCAGTTCATTATAGCTGAGTGCATCAGAAGAGAAATCCTTTCCTGTATGGAAACAATGCAGAGTGCTTGACCTTTGCTCCCATGGGCCGTGCAGACTGCAGAGGAATATGATAGGCAGTCCAATTCTCGCAGCCCTTTCATTGCAACAATCAGGAAGTGCTGCTACAGCTGCAGAGCATTGCATGTGGTGGAGAAAGCGAATACAGCTTCCTAATCTACTCATTATACAAGAATAAATCTGCTTCCAGTCCACAGAGTATTTCCATCTGAAAGGAGCACATTCCAAAAAGGCCTGCAGCATGGCATCCACCTTATACAAGGACAAAGCCTTTTGGCACGTTGCTGCTGCCTGCACTGTGTGCTCGCTAATAGTAAACACAGGTATGCTGGACAATGTCTCCGCAGAGTTGGGCTACACTCACTACGCTGAAAAACCCATCTCTGGGGTTCCATCTTTTCTTGCCATGCCTTGTAACTCACTTGTTAATCTGGGGTATATACTGGTGGGTGGATACTGGCGCTGCCAAGACAACAAGGCAATGGTAAAGGAGGAGCAGACTATGCAATACCTGAAAATGATCTTTTCTTGGATGGCATTGATTTATGGCCCTATCCAGTGGGCCAGGATCTGGACTCAGTCCCACTACTTTGCTGTGCTGGATCAATGGTTTACGTTGCCTATATTCTCCTGGGCCTGCATCTGGTGCAACACCATACTGGAAAACTGGAGCACACGGCATTTCTTCGCTATAGAACTCCTCTCTTTCGCCAGTTATTTCCTGAGCCTTCTACATCCCCTCGGCTTTGAAGTCGCTCTCGCTGTACATATAATATGGGCCTTTGTGTCTGGGCTGAGAGCCCAAAGCAGATATGGAGATGCCTCATCTATAAAGTATTTAACCCTTGCTTTCACTTCATGCCTTGGCTTTGTGGGCCTGAAACTACTCGATCATTGGCTTGCACAATATTTTATATTTCAGAGGTTTACAGGTCACTTCTGGTCCAAAGTATGTGATATTTTACAGTTCCATTACGGATTCTGCTTCCTGGATCACTTAAGCCACAAACAACATTTCAGGAGAAAGAAATGAGGACATGACAGACCTCCAGTTCCTCTCTTTTTTTTCTTTAGGTTTTGATTTTAAAAGGTCTTATGGACTTTGAGGCAGCAGACAGGATGCCACGATCCCTCATCTCCCATGTTGCATTGTGGGGCTTTTGGCATTGCCCATAGGATGCTATGGCGCTGGTAGAGTATGGCGGCATGGTGATACCATGGAAAGAACCTCAGGCCCGGACTGACTATATGTGGATTCTGGCACATTCCAGAGAGGCTGTTGTATGTTGTCATAGACAGTCACTATTTATTGGGCTGGTGAGGGGCTGTTTGGGGCTCTGTATACCTGAAATTCCAGGGCCTATTTTGATTCTCAGACCAGACCTGCTGAGGCTGATGCATTTTTGAAAGGAAGAGGCTTACTTCAGATCCCAGATTTTTTTTTTAAAGAAGCGAAGCAGAAAACAGACAAAACAATCACAATGAGGCTGCCGATACATTTTATTCTTGTGCTAAAATTAGTGATAATGATTTGCAAGACAATTGCCCCTGTTTTCAGCCAATGGGCGACCTATAAAATGTATTAAATATGGCTTACAAATAAACAAGTGTTGTATAAAATGAAACAGATCTGCAATTGTTGGCTTAATGATCGTCTAGCATTGCCAATTCATCTCCTCCCTTGCGCAACTGCAGGAGTAGTAGAAGACTTAGTAAAGGGCATATTAAAATGTTTCATGGACCAAAACCTTCCAAATAATACCAGGTGTGGGATCCATTATCTGGTAACCCTTTATACAGGATTTTATAAAATATGGGAATTCAATTTTCTACCCTACATGATGCAACATGTCTGTAGATAGAGGTCACCCAGAATTGGAACAACTGACCTCTATATAACAAGTTGCAACTCAGTTATCAGTGTGTGTCTGGTCAGCACAGAATATTAACAACATTTTTTTAAAGAAGGAGAAAAGGGTTAAGCATTCTGGGTTGCCAATTTGTTAGGACCCCCAGAATGGTAGCCAAATGCTGAAATAAATCACAGTCTGCAGAAAATCTTTAACTCCAGTTAGAATAAAAATTATTCTGCAATCACAGGTCCAGATTTGCAGGCAGCAGCAGACCTTATTTAAAGGAACACTAAACAAAAAAATGAAAGTATATCAAAGTAATTAAAATAATAGGTGCTGTTGCCCTACCATGGTACCACTGGCGTGTTTGCTTCAGAAATACTACTACAGTTTATATATACAAGCTGCAGTGGTGGGGGCTCAGGTTACATAGCAGATTAAACCATACACACCGTATAATCCCATTGTATTCTATGAGTGTGTATCTGTTATCTGCCAAGTATCCTGCGCATTTTCTCCTTTTTCAGCTTAAAGGAAAAGGAAAGCTACCAAAGCATTTTATTGCCAATAGATTAGCCACAATAGTGCAAGCTAGGAGACCACATTTATTCTGCAAAATGCTTTACCATACCCAAGTAAACAGCTCTGGAAACTAGGGTCGGACTGGGAAGGCAGGGCACCGGTAAAAAACCCAGTGGGCCCCAGCATTGCTGATTACGGATAAAGCTTGCTTAATTTTAACCTTTCCTTCTTCTTTAAATGCCTGCCCCCATGGCTACACAGTAGCTTGTTTATATAAACGAGGGGTCCCAAACCTTTTTTACCCGTAAGCCACATTCAAATGTAAAAAGAGTTGGGGAGCAACACAAGTATAAAAAAGTAAAATGTACAAACAAACAAGTATAAAAAAGTCCCTTGTGGAGTCAAATAAGGGCTGTGATTGGCTATTTGGTAGACCCTAAGAGGACTGGCAACCTACAAGAGACCCTATTTGGCACTATATTTAGTTTTTAAGCAATTAAAACTTGCTTCCAAGTCTGGAATTCAAAAACAAGACACAGAGAGCAACATCCAAGAGGTAGGAGAGCAACATGTTGCTCACGAGCTACTGGTTGGGGATCACTGATATAAACTATAGCCATCTATCTAATGCAAACACATAACTCTTACCAATGCAGAGCAACAGTACATTATATTTTAATTACAACATTTTTTGGGGTTACTGTTCCTTTAAGGAATAACGTTTCAAATCTCACAATGATCTTGATTTCCACTGAACACAGAAAACAAACCAAGCTCCGTGGAAAGTGGGTGGGGTTTGTGATGAACCTGGGGTGTGTCTGGGCATTAGTGGGAGTAGCCAGCAAGTTGTACTGGGATTAAAATTACACCATGGCTTTTCAAATACTAATCAGTCCAATAAATAGTGACTTGTCTATGGCATTGGCCAGTAAGGATCGATGATAAGGCCTAAATTGCCTGTTTTGACACATACAAATCTATTAAATATCTGCTCATGTCTAAACACTAAGGGGGTTATCTATTAAGATCTGAGTTATATTTTCCACAAAAATTCAAAGTTATTTTTTTAGTCAAAACTAAAATTTTCTGGAAAAAAACAACTTTTTTACCCGAGATTTATTATACCCAGACCATGAATACAACACCTAAAACCTGTCAAGGTCAGGTAGAAGTCAATGACAGAGGTCCCTTGAACCATATGAATATGTTAACAGCTTTTGCCTAAAAAATTCTATCAATTCAAGCAGTTAGAGTTTTTTTTCTCACCGAACACATGATTTGACCCCATATGTCACCAGTTGGGTATGGGCGGAGGAAATATTAAGAACGTGGCCTAAGGCTGCAATTAGAGGTAAACCCAGTCCCCAGAGGTGCAGTGAAATATTTAACCAAGCAAATTATTTATTTCAAAGCAAAGGCTTAATATTTCTCTTGGAAATTCATACCCCTCAATCAAGTGAATTTCTCACCCTATGGCAAAGCTCCTCCGTTTTGGTTATTATTTTAATGCACAAATAGTGGCAGCACATGAAAGGGATGTGTAAGTGTATCAGAAAAGCGTTAAATGAGTTTCAGTGTTGCACCACAACGTTACTTTGATGGAACCTTCTCTAATTATGCTGGTCAGGATTCTTGTAAAGAGAAATGTGCAGAGTAAAGGGGACGCTTAGCCGGCTGTAAAGCTTCCCATTAGCATGAAGTGTCCTTTTCATTTAGAAAGATGACAATGAAGACGGGCCACCTGCTTTCTTGTGCACTTGGAAGGTTACAGAGCTTGACCTTTAAAGCTGGCTGAGAGCGCCGACATTGTATTTGCCCATTTCTGCAACAGGGATTAGGCATATGGGGTAAATGGCAAGTAACGGAGATTCTAAGTACCAAATAACGTTTACTAAGAAAACAAAAATGACAATAAATACAAAAAAAAAGAGACAAAAATAAAAATGTTTCCACTGTTCTGTGTGCTGAGTTCCAAATTCATGTCTCAAGGTCATTAGGAGAACTGCTTCTTCACACATTACAGGAGGCGTTTGTGGTTGGTGGCAACCCATAACACCGTTCCTCCGACATGGGTACAATCATGCGCTATATCCCGTAAGCACTTTCAGAGAACATATCCAAGTCCCCCCCACATATTTCCCTTTATTGGTGTCCAGGCAGAAGCACAAAGGAAGCAATAATGAGATCTCCTGTGCCGGCTTCTTACTGAGAACTTCACAAAAAAGAAATGACTGTTTTTCACTGTTTAACTGGTGAAGTCATCGCTCTCTTCAGGGCCACGGATTTCCACGGAGTGCTGCCCTAAGGAGAGAAAATATACAGTGTAAGACCATCTTTTGTGCCAGGGTAACAACACTTGTGCAAGAATTTAGAAAGTTCATATTCCGTGTGTCTGATTTACACATTTATGGACATGAGACACCTGGTAGGACTGGGCCAGCAGGACACCAGGAGTAAGCCCATGGGCCCCAATGAGCGTATCTCCCTATGTATGGCCACCTTTAGTGCTGACCCCCCTCCCTCCTTTAGTGCTGATCCCCCTAGCTCCTGGAAAGATCTTTTCCAGGAAAGATCATAATTGTTACGTCTATGGCCACCTTAAGAACAATGGCATTCTGAATCTGCAAGCTTTAAAGAAGCTATGGAAATAGCCAACAAAACAGATACATGCACCTTCTGATATTCCTAAATACAAAATGAAAGTGGTCCTTTTAATTAGAATTGTGTGCGCTTTTAACTAGAGAGCAAAGTAGACGACCATTATCTCCCAACAAACGAAGGCTGGGAGTTGTAGTTCCTAAATGCTTTTTTCTAAGGGCTGAAATAAATCCGGCTTCAGACGCATCTTGTGCGTATTTGCTGGCAGGCTGCATTAACAGGGAGGGAGGTCAGGAGGCTGCTCTTTAGCTGGTTACCTGGACTGATTCCAGATGAGAGAAGCTCTAGGCTGTTTATTTTCCCCTGATCGTACAGTGCCAGCTGCTCCACAAATCTCTGCTTGGCCGGATTCATGACGATCTGGTGATGTGGCACAATGATAGCTGGGGGAAAAAAAAAAAAAAGAGAGAAGGGAAACTGTTCATATGAGAAAAGTAATGTCAGCCAACAGGACTGAGTGTGTGCCAATCATGAGAAGCACAGCCGCATTCCTGGGAAATGGGATTTTTTTGTAATTGAGAATCAGATTTTTTCTTATAGGATATAAATGACAAATAAAAGAAGGAATGACAAACAAATTAAATGGGCATGTTCGCCTTTAACGTTTAATATCTATAGGCATTGGCAAGGATATTCTCAGCAACTGGTCTTGTTTTTGTGCATTATTTAACTTTTGGCCTGTAGCTCTCCAGTTTGTTATTGCAGCTTTTATCTGGTTGCTAGGGTCCAATTTACCCTAGCAACCAGGGAGGGATATGAACGAGAGACAAGAAGACTAATAGGACATGACCCCCCCCCTCCAGTAGGTCAAATATATTTGTTCAGGCCCTCCCTATAACTCATAACATGATAGTAACAGGCACTCTTCTATAGTGGAAGGGATAAAAAACACAGTCTATGAGAATCAATCACCCAAGTTGGCCTTTATATTAGGCCTCCCTTCCATGATTTGGGCCCACTCTTCAGTGACACTGTTTGAAAACCACGGACTTATAGAGACGTGAATATGTAGTTCAACTTTTATATAAGTTATAATGCTTCTTCAATGGGCAGATAAACTCTGCTGGCAAAGTTCTATGTTGGGTAAAAGGAGAATTTAATTACCACCTACTTTCAATTTTCCACACCCCAAACATCTGTAATAAAGGAACAGTACCTTGTACTTGATCCAAACAAATACAGGTATGGCATCCGTTATCCGAACACCCATTATACAGAAAGCTCTAATTTACGAAAAAGCCGTCTCCCATATACTCCATTATAATTAAATCATCAACATTAAAAATGATTTCCTTATTCTGAGTAATAATAAAACAGTACCATGTACTTAATCCCAACTAAGATATAATTAATCTTTACTGGAAGCAAAACCAGCCTATTTGGTTAATTTAATATGTACATGATATTCTAGTGGACTCATTTAGCGTTATTTAGCTTTTTATCAGTCTGACCCTGCTTAGCTGTACAAGAGAGGGCTATCAGCTTTGAAGGTTGAGATTAGCCTGCAGTGGACAATGGAATCCAAGCAAGACTGAAACTACAAGCTAAATGAATCCCCTTATAGGAGAACTCAACCTGTAGTAGAAAAAAACCCTCCCCTGGGTAGACCCCCTCCCTCCACCTTCTTCGGTCTTTTTCGGAAATTTTTTTCAGAAATTTCCATGACTTTCGGCGCATGTTGATTTCGAAATAGACCGAAGAATGAAAATGGTGCCCATTAACTACCGGAGGGGTAAGGGGGGGAAGGTTTTTTTTCTATTACAGGTTGAATTCTCCTTTATAGACACCAGGGGAAAAAAGTTGATATTTAAAAAAAAAAAAAAAGGGGGGGCAGTGTATATGGCATGACTCTGGAACGGATATTTTTTAGACACAATCCCAAAATGTGTTGCTCTCCTAATCAGCCTACCTTGGGACGTCCCTGATGTTGAGCTGCTACTTCTCGACAGTTCATTGCAGTAATGTCTCTGATTGGGCTGAGCTTCCAGTTGCTTCTGGTACTGCACAGGTGGATTTGGACCCTGGACAGATACCCCTGGCAATAAAGGTGATAAGCTCCTTTGCAGTCTGCTGGGGCAGAGAACTTGTTGATTCCTTGGTCTCCCTGAATTATCTGAGCCACTGTAATCCGGGAAGCTTTCATCACTCTCCACTGGCGTGTTCTGACCTCCTTGAAATGTTTTGAGGCTTTGGCAGGAAAACGAGCTGCATAAACTGTCCACTTTGTCTTGGTACTGGGGGTGGGCAGGGGTATAGGGTTTAACACTGCCTTTAACTGACAGCCCACCAGGAGTATATTTGTCAGTGTTCTCCTCAGGGGTGAGAGGTGAATCATAGACGCTAGAGGACAGCTCACGAATGGGTGGAAATCCACGTTTGGAGGATACACAAGGCGGTGTCAAAGAAATTCCATGACCCCTTCCCAACTGTGGACGGTGGAGTTCTTCTTGTAACCGCTTTAGGGTAAGAAAAACCTGGTAAAACAAAGAAAATCAAAGAATTAGCCAGTAAAATCATCAGACTACAAGAGATAAAGTTATTGTGAGGACATTTATTACTTTAAAGGGCAACCAAAGCCCTAGCAATACATGGCTTGACATGGTCAGTAATATGGATCCCCAGGTACAGCATGGGTTATATCCTACAACCTATTCGGGGAAACTGAGGCTGGGTATAAAATAACTAAAAGTGCACATGACTGCTTTACAGAGAGTATCCCTATAGAGTATCCCTATAGAGTATCCCTGTAGTAAAGGGATTTTGCAGTAAAGCAAACCAAAGCGCTAGATAATGAAGGCACATACAGGTATGGGACCTATTATCCAGAATACTCGGGAGCTGGGGTTTTCCAGATAACAGATCTTTCCATAATTTGGATCTTCATTCCGTAAGTCTACTAGAAAATCATGTAAACATTAAATAAACCCAATAGGATGGTTTTGCTTCCAACATGGATTAATTATATCTTAGTTTGGATCAAGTAAAAGGCACTGTTCTATAAAAAAATACATAAAATATATACACACACACACACTGGGCAAGTTACGATAGCTGCAGGTCTAAAGCCATGGGTAGGCAACAGAGTAGGGCTATGTGCCATGCAACGTCGGACTTGGGGTCCGGGACTTACAGGGGTTTCCATGTCAGGGGGCTTTTTTTTTTCCTTCTTGGCGCAATGTGATTGGACCAGTAGGGGAGGTCAGGGAGGAGCATGGGGACTGGATCTGGGTTGGCAGGGCCCGTAAGTGCTTACGGGCCCACTGGGTCCGAATCCTTCTGCCTGGACGAACCGAATCCGAATCCTAATTTGCATATGCAAATCAGGGCCAGGGAGCTAACTCACGTGATTTTTTGGCACAAAACAAGGATGTAAAAAAAAAATGTTTCCACCTTCCCACCCATAATTTGCATATGCAAATAAGGGTTCGGATTCGGTTCGGTATTCGGCCATATTTCGGGAAGGATTCGGGGGTTCGGCCGAATCCAAAATAGTGGATTCGGTGCATCCCTGTTCAAAACTGCTGAACAAAAAACTTAATAATTTAAAAACCACTGAAAATAAAAAGGAAAGCCCGACAGCAAATGATCTCAGAATAGCAATCCCTACATCAAACTAAAAGTTAATTTACAAACTTGTTTTTTTGTTCCTCGGCACACCTGGTATTTTCAAAGACTGAGTGTTCTTTTGATATTGTTGTGCACAACTGTTACACTCACACAATGATGCTGCTTTTTCTTATAGTGCCACCACATTATACACACAATAGCAGGGCACTTTCCCAGGCTATAGATGTCATTTAGTGCAAGAAATCAGGCCAAGGCAGGCGCACATGGTAGGTCTGTGGGTGTGATAGAACCAGTATAGGTTATATATTTTTTGTTAATATATAATTTTTAAGATAAAAAGCACAGTACCTCCTGCATATTTGGTCTCTTTTTTTGACGTCCCAGGCACCGACATGCCAGCAGTGAAAGTTCCTGGGCTACTTCTCTAGCATGCTGCCATACCCGAAAATCCAAATGATACTGGCATATGCGAGCCGCCACCCGTCTTTGTTTGGCTTCTGCTTTACTTGCAACGCTGGCTCCTTTTGTTTCCGCCTCCTCCTCCTCCTCATCCTTGTTTTCTTCTTCCTTTACCAGATCCTTCTGCAAGAGAAGGGAGCTGGATGAAAAGCAATTCAGGGTTATTAACCTTATAACGATTAGAGAATGCTACAGGGGTTGTGACTCCCTACTCACTCTACGACCCCTTATGGTTAAAGCCACACGTGATGGATTTTCCTACGCTCCTATCAGTTTTCTGATGTGCCTGTGGCCGGAGCCCCCCGAGTTGGCATAGGTGCAGGCACACTGAGTGGATTTCAGCATCGAAATAAGGAAGTATGCATTTTGGTGTGGGAATTTGATCCATGTGCTGGCACCTGGGCTGATGCAGGGACTCCAGGTGCAGTCACAGGTTAGACTAATTTAAGCCTAGTGGCAGATTCTCAACATATGTTTTACAGCAGGGGTTCCCAAAAGGTAGATGGGGTTCTACTTTTAGTGATGTTGTCCCATTATGATCTACATCAGGGGTGTCCAAAAGGTAGATCTGGATCTACCAGTAGACCTTTAGCTGGTGATCAGTAAATCTCAAGGCACTGTCAACAAACAGCTCGACTATAACACCCTCCTGTTTCACGCTTTTCATTCAGATATATATTATGTTAAGGTTAGAGAAGAAAGAGTTGTTTGTAATAAATAGCAATATACATTTTCCCATAAATCAATATTTAAGTAATATTTTCCAGGAACAGAATGATAATGATGCTTTTTATGGATGTAGATCATATTGGGACAATTGGGACATTGGCTAAAAGTAGACCTCACATTAGTAAAGTATAGACACTCCTACCATACAGTATGGGACAGCTCCTGTCTAAGCACAGTATAGTGCAATTCTTACCATGACTGACAACACAGGTAAGGCAGGGCATACATATACCATAACTGGTCTGGATTAAGGCTCGAACTGCTGCAGGCAAACACAGTCTCAGTAGTAAAATACCTGATGGGGGGGAGGCAAGCCCACCCTCAGCATCCAAAGTATCCTGATCCCACCAGTCTGGTAACCTCCTTCACACAGGCCTGATTTGTGGCAAGACCACAAAGGCTCAGGACTAGTGTGGCAAAATTGTAGGAGAGGCATGCAGCCCAGTCGCATTCTAGGTGTCCCTGGGGACGCACAACTCCCCAGTGCTCTGCACGCTGAGGGTAGAATGCATCAAGGTAGCAGGCGCTAGGACCGTGTGGCTTGGGGTACCCATGAAAGAAATTGGGTCTGCACACACATGTGATGGATCAGTGCTGTTTTGTTAGACTACTGCAAAAAACGGAACTCTAGATACTAACGACACTTTATTTTCTCTTTTGTGTTCTGTATGGCTAGGAGCTAGCTACATTTGCTCCAGTTTAGCTGCTAGGGGTGGGCTAGAGAAGTGTGCCCTCACAATAACATCCATTCCATTGCTGGAACATCACAGTGATTTGCTGCAAAGCCAAGATTTAAGCTCCAAGCAACGGCTGTGCATTACATGCATGGGGTGGTTCACCTTTATGTTAACTTTTACAACATTTTTTTGTTGTTTTTGAATGATTTGCCTTCTTCTGACTCTTTACAGCTTTCAAATGAGGGTCACCTACCCCATCAAAAAAACAAAAAACAAATGCTCTGTAAGGCTCAAAACTTATTGTTATGGTTACTTTTTTATTACTCCTCTTTCTATTCAGGCCTCTACTATTGATATTCTAGTCTCTTATTCAAATCAGTGCATGGTTGCTATGGGAATTTGAACAGTAGCAACCAGATTGATGAAACTGCAAACTGGAGAGCTGGAATATGAAGCGGAGAGGCCTGAATAGAAAGATGAGTAGGGTTTCATTATTTGTGTTTTTTGAGTTATTTAGCTTTTTTATTCACAGCTCTCCAGTTTGCAGTTTCAGCCATAGGGTTGAATAACAGACTGGAATATGAATAGCAGAGGCCCTGAATAAAAGGATTAGTATTAAAAAGTAATAATAACAATACATTTGTACCATTACAGAGCATTTACTATTTAGAAGGGGTCAGTGACTCCCTTTTGAAAACATCAGAAGAAAAAAGGAAATAATTGAAAAACTATATAAAAAAATAAATAAATAGGTCAACTGAAATAAATAAAAAAATGACTGAATGAATGGACGAATGAAATAAAGGCCAACTGAAAAGTTGTTTAGCACTGGCAACTCTATAACATACTAAAAGTTAGGCAAACCACCCCGTTAAATTCCTCCCGCTGTTAAACCAACAGCAACAACAGAGAGATTGCCTCATTCCTTCCTCTGACTGATGTATCATAGTTCCCCCAGGGAATAAAGAACTAAAACATGAGTATTTCTAACCCCCCTTAAACACTGCCCAGGAAATGTCATCTTAACCGATAGCTTGTTTGTATACACTCCCACTTCCTTTCTGTACTCGCTGCAGAACTGATGAAAGCTGCAGTGTGAGTAGAAGGCCTAATGCACCCCCTGTCGTTATAGGTAAGGATCCTAGAAGTGAGCGATACCACGAGGCTACAAACCAGGTCACACAACTCAAATGTAACTTCGTAGGATCCTTAAATTACGCAGCAGGAGTTAAAATGATTTATATCCAGGATGTATCTGGATATAAATCATAAATCAACTACAGGTATGGGACCCATTATCCAGAATGCTGG
>CM044445.1:8638177-8649322 GCA_024363595.1 Xenopus borealis
TAGTGGGGGTTGAATTCTCCTTTAAGCAGGTACATCCCTTAAAACAATCTGTGTTCAAATGTATACGAGCGCCATTCTTCGTTGCATTTCATTTACTGTACAAGCAGAAAATGGCACGGACTAATGTTAGAGTCACAGAGTAGTTTATACAGTCGGTACTTTCTGACAGCTTCAGCACAGAAGGCTCTCTCAGACTTTGCATAGATCGTTAAAGGCTTGCACACCTCTGTGGGTAGACATAGAAGCCACATCCTGAAAGTCAAAGAAAATATTCATAAGCATATTCTGAGAAATCAAAAGGATATCACATGATGTAAACCGTTTATTGCTCCAGTGGTCAACAGGAGTTTTTATAATCGACTCTGCAAAATCAGCAGGCTATCGGGAGCCAATCCCGTGGTCCAGGGGTGTCCAAACTTGGCCCTCCAGCTGTTAAGGAACTACAAGTCCCACAATGCATTTGCCTGACTGTGGCTGTCAGACTCCTTCATTGCATTGTGGGACTTGTAGTTCCTTAACAGCTGGAGGGCCAAGTTTGGACACCCCTGCGTGGTCGGATATTGGCCTGTTTGGTTAAAAACCTAATATCGTGTGTCTCTAGCTATATGCTATTGTCACACCACAAGGTCAGTATTTTCTGGCGAGTTTTCTACAGAAATTATTTAAAAAAAAATAAATGATCATTATTAGCAGTTATATACAAAAGTTATATACAAAAGATGAAAAATGTGGACGTTTTTACAACTTATAGACACTGTCGCAATTGACAGCATGTTATTTAAGCTTGTGCTTTTGTTTACATGGAGTGCGATTGATTCGAGGGACTTGCTCTTTAGAGATCACAATAAATATGCTAATGTATCAGTGCCGCTTACAGGAGAACTAAAGCTTATCTAAAGAGGTAGGCTAGAAATGGGCATTTTCTTATGGTTTTAAACACCAGCCCAAGGCAACCACAGCCCTTTAGCAGTAAAGATCTGTGTCTCCCCAGTAGATGCCCCAGTAGCTCCCCATCTTCTTTTCTGCTGATTCACTGATTCACATGCTCTGTGCTGCTGTCACTTACTGAGCTTAGGGACCTACTCACAATATACAGTATAGTAGAAATGTCACAATATAAGGCTGATTAGTCGTTAATACAGATAATTACTACATGGCAGCACATAAACCAGTGCAATTAGCATCAGAATTTAATAATCAGCCTTGTAGTACCAGCTTATATTACAGGGGAACCTCATTTTCTGCTGGATAATTAGTGACAACCCCTAAGCTTCTCAACTAGGGTTGCCACCTCACCCCTTTAAAACTGAACACATATGGAATACACAGCCTGCATCCCTAATTAGCAATTTATTTAGATGCATGATGCATGGCTGCACATAAATCAGTTCAGTCTGCAGCATGCATCTAAATGTATTGCTAATTAGCCATGCAGCCTGTGTATTCCATATGTGTTCGGTTTTAAAGGGGTGAGGTGGCAACCCTATTCTCAACAGCTGCTCAGAGCTCACTGAGCATGTGAGTGTCACAGACACTTTCCAAGATGGTGACCCCCTGTGACAAGTCTGAAGTCCTGGATCATTGCTGCTATTGACAAGCTGAAACTTTAGCCTCGTGCAATACATTCAGTCTATAACATGCGGCATTTGTAACCAGTTTCATTTCTAGGGTTTAGTTGTCCTTTAAGGAAACAGACCGTATTCCGAGTATATTTGGTCATGTAAAAAGCCACCCTTTGCCTACACTCTAATGGTTTTGCTGTTGAGCTTTCTATACTTGCTTTTCTGTTTATTCTGCCGGTAAGGACACGTCTAACAGTTTAGTATTTCATGTTATTGGATGCTAGTCATTTTATTGTTTTACAATTTGCATTCTAGTTTCTAACCACTGTGTAACTCAATGACAGGTATAAACACGTACCAGTTGCGGTACATAAGATTTAAGCGTCTGCAAAGTGCTGCTGCTGATTACATGTATTGTTATGTAACTGTAGAATTTTGTGTGTATGGGAATAACTTAAAGGGAATGTCAACCCAAAAAATATTTTTTTCCCTAATAAAAGAAAACATAATGCTAAGCAACTTTGCGATATACATATATGGAAAGGCAGTTTCCCATAGACTCCATTATAATTAAATAATCCACATTCTTTAAATGATTTCCTTTTTCTCTGTAACAATAAAACAGTAGCTCGTACTTGATCCAAAATCAGATATAATTAATTCTTACTGGAAGCAAAACCAGCCTATTGGGTTTATTTAATGATTTTCTAGTAGATTTAAGGTGTGAAGATCCAAATTACGGAAAGATCCATTATCCAGAAAACCCCAGGTCCCTCACTTTCTGGATAACAGATCCCATACCCATACAAGCTACTGTTTTATTATTACAGAGAAAAAGGAAATCATTTTTAAACATTTGCATTATTTGGATATGTGAGAGATGACCTTTTTCCATAATGTTACTTTTTAAACAATGTTGCAAATATCTTGGTTCCCCAGCAGCAAAAGACAGGTCTGTCATAATCAGCTGCCTAGTCTTACATGGTATCAACTGTCTGAGCCATCAGTGCAGAGAATAGAAAGGGACAACCACTGCTTTCTGTAGCAATATATATATATATACAAATAAATTAAAAAGTGTAGAAAATATGTCATGAATTGATGTTGCAAAGTTGCTTAAATAATGTTTTCTTTTATTAGGCAGATTTCTATTTTGGGGTTGACTTGCCCTTTAAACTCTCACAATTGCTCGTGAGCACCATGTTGCTCTACAACCCCTTGGATGTTGCTCCCAGTGGTTTCAAAGCAGGTGTTTATTTTTGAATTTCTGGCTTGGAAGGAGGTTTTAGCTGCATAAAAACCATGTGTACTGCCAAGCTGATCCTCCTGTAGTCTGCCAGTCCACATTTCGGCTACCAATAGTCAATTACAGCTAGGGTTGCCAACTTTTGCATATCTTTTTACCGGCCGGCATGGGGGCGGAGCAAAAAAGGGGCGGATCGTGACGTCACAAAGGGGCGGGGCCATAAAAGGTCCGTCCTCTGACATCAAGAGGGGGCGTGCCGGTGACGTTTTGGGGGCGTGGCCACGAAGCGGAGCCTGGAGGAAAGAGGAAAAGGTAAGTTTAAAGGGGATTGGGGGCTGGCCGATGGGTCTTTTTAAGGGTATTACAAATTTACCGGCAGCTACATTGCCGGTAAATTTGTAATACCGGCCCCGGCCTTGGCAGGTGTTTTACCGGCTAGGCCGGTAAAATACCGGCTGGGTGGCAACCCTAATTACAGCCCATCTGGCAGCCCAAGGAACTTTTCGCATGCTTATGTCGCACTTCAACTTGGTTTTACATTTGAATGTGGCTCGCAAGTTAAAAAGTTTTTAATTAATAATAAAACAGAGAAAATGATTTTTTTTTTTTAAATTTGGATTATTTTGATATAATGGAGTCTATGGGAGACAACCTTTCCGTAATTCAGAGTTTTTGGATAACGGGTCCCATACCTGTACCTTCCCCTATTTTTTCCATTTATAGAAATATTCTGGTCAAAGGACGTTGATAGCCTCCACAGTCTTGGTTGGTTCTGTATGGATGTGTGAATTTTAATAGCATTGTGTCCGTTTGCTCCTTACAGATAGATGAGTAGCCCTGCTGTTAAAAAAAAATGACAGTGTAGGTTTATTTATTTTATTTATTTTGTTATGCAACAAATTTCTGAATTCTTCCACAAATCTAAACCTGTCATGCCAACCCCTTTAAGCTTCTGCCAGTAACATTTCCAGAGTCTGCCAGTGCTTAAAGCCAAATCATTATTGAAAACACGGATCTGCTGCTTTTAATGTTTAAATGTTATTAAGATAACTCACCAGGTCGAAATTCAGTTGATTAAGAGATTATACAATATTTCTTTTCATGTTGTTTTTGAGCCATTTCTTGAAATACTATCTTCCATTTGCCCAATCTCTCTTCCAAACAAAATAGCTATAAATGGCATTTAAAGAGGTGGTTCACATTTATGTTAACATTTAGAGGCACGCTTATGAGACTCAATTCGAAATTCGACCAATCGAAATGTATTAAAAACATCAAATAAGCATAGAATTTGATTTGAGTTTTGAAAACTCCATTCAAGTTTTTTCTCTGGAAAAGCCTTGAATGTCTAGGAAGGGTTCAAAAAATCCAAATTGATCCCAGGACGTCTCCCATTGACTGAACAACAATTTGGCAGGTTTTAGGTGGCGATTTGCACAGCCATTGGACATTTTACTATTTTTTGCATTACCCACCCCAAATTAGGTCTAGAAAAAATGATCAGCTTTTCACTAATTATGTCCTTTTTGACTTGGGGTTGCTGGACCAAAAAGCTTGAGATAATGTCCTTTAGAGTCCTGCATCAGGTTGGGGCAAAAATCCCCGATTCCTTGGTCTTGAGGGCAGTCAGTAACCCGACTGGGTACCCAAAAAAGGTGCAGGCTTGATCCCTCCAGTGGTTTTTCCAGGTTTAAAATTTTTTGGGAAGATTTGGCACCGGAGTGACATCACTTCCCGTCAAATGTGAGGTCACTTCCTGGCATCTCCTGGGTCGGAATGTTAATTGGCTTATTGCTGGTCAGGAAGTGGGAACATGCAGTTCAAATTGGGGATTGTGCAGTTATTGACTTTCAACTCCCCCTGAGCTATGCACCCTCAGGGCCAGATTTACCTAGGAGGAGCCACCTAGGCCTGTTGTCGTTTGTTGCCCCTGTCCCCTCCCTTTTATTTGCTCAAATTTTTATCATCAGAACAGAGCAATGGGAATTGGCACACAGGAAATAAAAATTTCTGCACCAATGTGGGTGTGGTTGGGCAGCATACCGCCCCCTAAAACGCTGCCACCCTAGGCCGGGCCTAGATGGCCTCTCCTCAAATCCAGGCCTTCGCACCCTTCCTAGATATGGACCAAATGTATGTGAGAAATTACCCACATATGTACCAGAAGGAAGGAGTTATTCCTAGAATTCTATAGTGAGAAGTATTTTCAGAAAACGGAACTGTTTTTCATTCAACTGTAGACTCTTTAACTGTGATGATTGCGTAGCTGTTTTTGGGAATCGTTTGTTAGGGGGGAAAAAACAAGATCCATTTGGCCCTTAGAGAGGTAGTTCAGAGTTTCTGCCTGGCCACAGGTTTCAATAGCAATTTAAAACATTGAAATTTGGTGTATATTGGTGTATATTTGTTGTATATTGCCAGTTTGTGTCAATCTATATTTTCTTTCCCTATGCACACCAAAAAAAAAAAAAATTCCTTTAAATGAAGTATGAATAACCGCAGAGAAAGATAAACATGGACCACAGAAATGAAATTGAAGGATTGATTGATTGATGCTGTAATTAGTAATGGATACATATGTGTGTTGATGTGTTATAGCTTAATGAATGCTGCATTAGCTGCTGAATAGGATAGATAGATAGAACAGTTTTTACGTGCTGTAAGAACAAATAAATCTTGTAAGAGTATATAGCTGGAAGTGCTGTATTTTATATACTGGGTAGGGTATCTAAATGGCTGGTGTTTCAGTGGCCTAGCGAGCCAATCACCTTGGTGTGATAATTCTGTCTCTTTTCATCATGGTCAGTCATCATTCTTGTTCTTGCCAAAAGGCAAGCATAATGCTTGTTTACCTGTTGCTGCTTTGTTATTGATATTTCATAGGCACAAAACATATACAGATCTCTGCTGTTACTAAGCCTAGGGCCAGACTGGGCAGAAATCAGGTTGCCGAAATCTGCAGACCACTAGCCGAAACTTCTTGTCTGCTCACGTCCAGAAGCCTTTTGCGGTGGATTTTGGTGCAAAACGCAAAGACTTGTGCTTCTTCGACCGAAGTCTGTTCGCACTGGAGGCAACACGAAGCTTCCAAACAAGAAGATTTGGCTAGTGGTCTGGGGCTGAAATCAGCCTGCGGAAATCAGCCTGGCCTGATTTCTACCCCCTCTGGCCCTAGTCTAAATAAAGTTATCTTTAGGCCAGTTCTTTCAATAGCAAACTGTTTTCTTTCCATGATTATCTGGTGTTAGTTAAAATGCATTGATTTGCTATTCTGTTGTACAGGTATGGGACCTGTTATCAGGAATGCTCTGGACCAGGGGTTTTCCGGATAAGGGCTCATTCTGTGATTTTGATCTCTAAGTCTGCTAAAAATAATTTAACTGTTAATTAAACCTAATAGGGTTGTTTTGCCTCCAAAAAGTATTCGTTATATCTTAGTTGGGATAAAATACAAAGTACTGAATTATTATAACAGAGAAAAAGGAAATCACTGTAAAAACTTTAGATTTTTTTGATTAAAATGGAGTCTATGGGAGACAGCCTTTCTGTAATTCAGAGCTTTCTGGATAACGGGTTTCCGGATAACAGATCCCCTACCTGTACTAAATGTAAGTGTTTGTTTTAACTTTAGGGAAGAAAAATCTGAGGATCACGATCTTCAAGGACAAAAAGATAAACCACCGAAACTCAGGAAAGTAAAAAAAGACAAGAAGGATGAGGAAGAAAAGCAGGAACCGATTCTTGCCTCTGAGCACCAGTCAGGAGAGCCTGCAGATGAAGGGAAAGCTGATATATCTGAAAGTGCTGAGGAAAGCCTGGCTGTTCCTGAAGCCTCTGCCTCTCCCAAGCAGAGGCGGTCTGTTATTAGAGACAGGGGCCCCATGTACGAAGACCCCACTCTTCCTGAAGGCTGGACACGAAAACTGAAGCAGAGAAAATCTGGTCGTTCAGCTGGAAAGTATGATGTATATTTAATAAAGTAAGTATACCTTCTTGTAAACATTTAAGTTTACAAGTGGGGATAGATCAAATCCGGAATTTCACCTTTTTTTTTTTCAGCTAAGCATTTGACATGTGACTTTAAGGGGGTTGTTAATCAATTCTTTATCAATACTTTTTCCGAAAAATTACAGTTCAGGAAAAAACTCATGAAAATCCTACCAAAATTCGAAATGTACAAATTTTTTGGCTTTTTAGCCTGAAAATCTGACTTTTTGCCTGAAAAACAATTAATATTCAGATTATTACGCGAAACCCTACACAGATGAGGATATCTGTGCAGAATGCGGATTCGGACTCTTTCGATCCTTGGGGTATAATAAATCCTGAAAAATTTGAGGGTTTGTTTTCGCTAAAAATATTGATTTTATAGTAAAAGAAAATTGATTTTTCCAAATTTTTTGCAATCGACTTTACTAAATAACCCCTTTAAGGTTTGGACAACAGAAAAGGACTATGTTGACAGATGATGCAGTTTATCTATCATCTCAAAATTCAGTATGCAAATCAGGGCTCTGTTTCAGTTCAATATTTGTCCGAGTTAGATTTCATGTAGCCTGTGGTATTATAGTATACCGTCTAAGGAGAATATTATATATTTATTTTCAAATGTGGTTCTGTTGTGTGCCTTTAAATATTTATATTTCAATCTCTCTCCCAAGCAGTCATGTCTGTCGTGAGATTTTTTTAAGTTTGATATCAAGAAATGTGCAATTATTAAACCATTCCCAGGAAATAAGAAGAATTAGGCATTCAGGCATCCTTCCATACACATTTGATATGCAACTTTAGCAGCACAGGTACAGTAGGGCCTTGACCTTTACTGTATGCCCAATAGGAGATAGTAAGGACAGGGCTAACCTATGTAACCTAACGATACACCAAGTGCCAGATTTTAAGTTTGGCAATTTTGCAGAGTGCAGCATTCCCAGTAGCTCCAGGGATATGTGCTCCAGGGATATGTGAATGAGCCCTAATATGTTATCGTGTATAGATCTTTAATAATTAGAACATTTACTGGCTGAGATCAGGCCATGGGCTAGATGTAATTCAATTTGTTGAAAACTCTGGGGGACGTTTGGAATTGAAATACGAGATATGTTTTTATCATTGAATTAAATCCAGCCCTTTGTATGTTATAGGTAATTATATTAACACACCTAGGATCATAGAGGTTGTTCCAGAGTCTAAAACAATATAGTCAGTAATAAACCCTTAAGATCATCTGTGCACTTTGTTGTCCTAACATTTAGAGCATAGGTGTGACACAATACTCAAAATCACCCAGCCTGTTCCTAGTAATTGCCTGCAGAACTGTTCCCAGGACACCTACACTATAAGGTTTGCAAACCTTTCCCCCAATATGCCCACTGGACCCTAGGGCCAAATGATTGGATTACAATTACGGAAATAGGCGCCAGTAGGATGGGGACCACATCAACTAAATGATGTAGCCCTCAATTGGAGGGGAAAACCAAACCTGCCAGATATCATTCGGGGAGGGCCCCATACTTGGGCAGATAAGATGCCAAATCAGTCTAAAGGACGTGAGTTGGCAGCTGAAATCTGCCTGTTTATGGCCATCTGAACTGGGTGCAGTTCTGTGTCTGACTGTGTTGAGAACAGTCAGTTTCAAGTGATACCAGTTTTATCAGTCAAAGCTGCTGCAGCTGTGACTTTGAGCTTTGGCTGGGGTATTTGCGACTTGACAAGCTGGACTACTGAACAGTACCTCCAGCTAATCAGGGCTTTAACCTTCACAAAGAGGACAGTCAGCACTACAGTTTCCATGGCTGAAAAATGGTGGAGTCTGACAGAGGTAAGCAATGGGCACTGAATAAGACAAGGCTTTAGTTTCAAGGCTTGTGTTACGTGTGGTGGACATCCACAAGCTAATGAATCCATCCCTTCTAGCTTTTTATGTTCATGATCACATTATCTGTGAAAATGGGACCATCTGGCTTTGATTAGTCTTAGGTAAACAAACCAAACAGCCAGGTCATTAAAGGTGTGGTTCATCTTTCAAGAACATTTTTTCAGTTCAGTTGTTTACAGATAGGACAACAGAAATAATGTTTTTTCCTTGTTTCTTGCTGAAAAGTCATCATTTCTTGTCTACTACTTAAAAACAGCTGACGTGACCCTTTGAAAGAAGCCTTTGGGTTATCTCAAAGGTAGAACTTTTAATGCAACTGACAGTGGGTAATTGTATTGTCATTTGAACCAGTTTTATTCTATATAAGATTTAATGATTACAGCAAATTACATTTTCTCTTTCATTTTCACAGCCCTAATGGAAAAGCTTTTCGTTCCAAAGTTGAGCTCATAGCATACTTCCAAAAGGTAGGCGATACATCGCTAGACCCTAATGATTTTGACTTCACTGTAACTGGGAGAGGGAGTCCTTCTCGAAGAGAACAGAAGCCACCGAAAAAGCCTAAGGCTCCAAAATCTTCTGGAACAGGGAGAGGAAGAGGAAGACCCAAAGGAAGTGTAAAAGTAAAAACACCTGTAAAATCTAAAGGCGTACAGGTCAAAAGGGTGATAGAGAAGAGTCCAGGGAAGCTTTTGGTTAAAATGCCTTATTCTGGAAATAAAGAAGAATCAGATGCAACAACTTCAGAACAGGTTTTGGTAATTAAAAGAGGCGGTCGTAAAAGAAAATCAGAAGCCGATCCATCGGCATCTCCTAAAAAGAGGGGGAGAAAGCCAGGCAATGTGAGCTTGGCTGCTGCAGCAGCAGAAGCAGCAAAGAAAAAAGCAATCAAAGAGTCTTCCATCAAGCCTCTTTTAGAGACTGTGTTACCAATAAAGAAACGCAAGACCAGGGAGACGATCAGTGTAGATGAAAAAGATACAGTAAAACCAGAGCCTCTTACACCTCTTATAGAAAAAGGCATTAAAGGACAAAAACCTGCAAAAAGTCCAGAAAGCAGAAGCACAGAGAGTAGCCCAAAAATTAAAACTGGCTTGCCGAAAAAAGAGCTGCTGCAGCAGCACCATCATCATCATCACCACCATCATCATCACCATCATCACTCCGAATCTAAGGCATCTGCCACCAGCCCAGAGCCAGAGACTTCAAAGGACAGCATCGGGGCCCAGGAGCCCCAGGACTTAAGCGTCAAAATGTGTAAAGAGGAGAAGCTACCGGAAAGTGATGGCTGTGCTCAGGAGCCAGCCAAGACTCAGCCTGCTGATAAATGTAGAAACCGAGCAGAAGGTGAAAGAAAAGACATTGTTTCATCTGTCCCTAGACCAACAAGAGAAGAGCCAGTGGACACCAGAACAACGGTGACAGAACGAGTTAGCTGACTTTAAAAGGATTAGCAAAAACAGTTAAAAAAAAATAACAAAGGCAGCTCTGGTCTCTTCTCCATGTGGGTAGGGTTTTGACAAGGCTTCCCTATAAATGAAGTAAAGAAAAAAATCTATATTTTTTCCTCCTGTAGCTTTGAGTTTCGTAGCTTCGGGGTAGCAATGAATGTCAAAAGTAGAACTTTTTAATACCTACGAGCACAGTCAGTCAGGGGTGAAGACTTCTACCAGAGGAAGAAGCAGCTTTGCACTTTTTTTATACTAAATAGGCTCCTTTCAACATGGCTTTCTCTGCATCATACTACTGACAAAGACGGGCTGTTTCCCCAGCATTTTAGGTATGCCAACCTTAGCTTTGCTCCTGATAGTAATCGTAAAATCCCGGTGCCATCACAAATGCAAAGCAGCATCAAAAATTGTTTAATTTAGCTACAGTACATGTGATAAGATAGAATAGTTTGATTTCATACAGACCATACTCTTGCCAAATTATTATTCCCATGGACTGAGCCAGGGTATTATAACAACGTGTTCCCACTTTTTATTTATGAGGCAGCCCTTCAATCAAACATTTCTTTTGCTCTCTTTTCTTCTCTCTTTAGTTGAACATGACGGTGGTTTGATACCTCAGCAACTTCTGTACATAGTTTTTTTTTATTTTCTCGGCTATAAGGTACGTTCACAGTCATACTGATCTAAGAAGGGAATGCAGAAATCCACACACTGATTTCATGCCAAAAGAGAGCAACAAAATGAATTAAAGCAGGGATATTCAAACTGCAGCCTCTAGGATCCTGACTGTCACTGGGATGCAGGGGTTGTTGTACAACAACAACACCTGTAGGACTGCAGGTTAAACATCCCTGACCTAAAGGAGTAATTTCTGTAAAACAGAATTATCCATATACAGTGACAGAGTCACTTGAACAGATTGCTGCGCTGAAACAGAAACAGCGAAAGCAAGAAATAAGATGAACTTCATATAGTGCAATTCATTATTTTAACTATAAGGGAAAATAA
>CM044445.1:8660756-8679216 GCA_024363595.1 Xenopus borealis
CTGGCACTTGCCAGATCTGCACACCCATTTTTTTTTACAAAGACATCTCCATTCCACCATTAAATTCATGTCTCTGAATTCAATAAAATGTCAATTCAAAGGAAATCTATCACTTGTTACAAATGCACATAGGTTCTGGCCTAGTCGGTTAAATAGCAGGATCTCTATGTTTGGGTCAAATGTAATTGTAGTTCAAACTCTACCAGCTGCAGTACCACTTTTATCCAGCTGCCGGCAGCAAAACCCCATAGAAATACTGTAACCGAACAGAAGAGGTTGAAAGTACAATCGTTTTGCAACAAAACATCTCCCTGATTCTGGTTTAAAATCAGGTCATATTTTAGAAATAAAATGAGATTTTCCATTTCAGTAAACTGTGAGTCTCTTAACAGAGACATAAGGTTAATTTTAAAGGAGAAGGAAAGCTACAGAGGCCTTTTATTGCCAATAGATTGGCTGCAATAGTGCAAGCTAGAATGCTAGAAGATCTCTGTTTGTTATGGATAGCAGCTGCAGAATTAGCTTGGTGTGACGTCACTTCCTGCTTAACTCTCTCCCTGCTCATTCATAGCAGAGAAGGGAGTGGAGGGAAGAGGAGCAAACTGAGCATGCTCACGCCCAGGGCAAGGCGGTTTAAGCTGAAAACAGGAAGTCTGATACAGAAGCCCATGTGACACAATAGAAGGAAAGAAATGCAGTGTTTCTTTTGACAGAGGACTCAGAGCAGCATTACTTTGAACGTTTTCTGGTATATTTAGGTTGACCTTTCTGGTAAGGCTTACTTGGTTTTAACCATTCCTTCTCCTTTAACTGAACAAAAATAGTTCCAGCCCTTAACTTATGTTTTCCCGCCTCCCCCTATTATTTTCTGAAATCTACTCCAACCTAATCAACACAGGTTATTTCCCCTTAATTATCAATGCATTTTCTTAAAAAAATCTTGTGTGGGGGAAATAACCCAAATTGTAAGATTTTATTTGGATATTTACCTGAAAACCACTAAATCTTCAGATTATTGCACGAACCCCAGCACAGATCAGGATAACTTCAGACTTCTCCCATTGACTTGTATACAACCTCGGCAGGTCTGAGATGCTGGATTTTTGGATTCTGACTTTTTCCATCCTCTGGGTATATTAAATCCTGAAAATTTCTAGTTTTTTTCACAAAAAATTCAGATTTTATAGTAAAAAAAAAAGTAAATGTTTCAAGTTTTTGACATTCGGACTTAAATAAATAAATTGGTGCTCAGTGATGTAATATCACATGCTTCACTGATAATTGTGTATTATAATAATGTATCCCCTTTTGTGAAAGATAAGGATTTTGCAAAGTCACCTTGGAGCCCATGAGCGGTAAAAAGCAGTTGGATGCATCAAATGTATATTGCTTGTCATTCCTGAAGTATTTAGTTCTTTTGTGCCATTTACATTTCTAAATGACTGGACTACATAGAGCATAGGTGTACCCCTCTGCAACAAAGTAATTTGTTTGTAAATTCTAGGGATGCACTGATTCGGCCAGGATTTGGCCTTTTTCAGCAGGATTTGGATTCGACCGAATCCTTCTTCCCGGCCTAACCGAACCTGAATCCTAATTTGCATATGCACATTTTGGGCTGGGGAGGGAAATGTTTTTCCCCCTTCCCACCCCTAATTTGCATAATCAAAGTAGGATTTGGTTCAGTTTTGGTGCATCCCAAGTAAAGTCAGACATATCTCTCTTTACATCGGCATTGTGTGTTTGTTTTCATTGTGTGTGCCCTCTGTATAAACCGACCCCTCCCTTTTAGCTGGAACCTAAGTACCCTAACAGGAGTGGTGGGCAAAATAAGGAGTATATTGGGCATAATAAATAAGCAACTCAGTGTACGGTGGCTGTACACAGCCAGATCTGTGGTCTTGCCAATAATTGGATAATACACTGGGGCTTACAGATGCCTGTCAGATAAGGACCATGCCAACGCATTGGTATTTTTTTCCTATTTTCACCATAGGAACGTACAACATTTGTAACATTAGACACTGTCTCCATCTTTTTTGTAAGCACTGACCCTTTAAGTCCGGTTCTCTGGTGGGTCCTAGGAGACCCAGTCTGACCCTGAAGTCCAATAATTCTTATGAAGCAAGGAGAAAGGTCGTAATGGCGACCGAAACGTTGGATTGTAATATGATTCAATAAATCAGAAGTTTTCATTTGGGAGTGCCGGTCTTTTGGATATTACACTATATATATATATATATATATATATATATATATATATCCAAAATAAAACACTCCAAGGACTTTTACGGTCCAGATAAATTGTTTAGTGTTTATTCGGACATTTCAGCGCCATTACTTGGGTCGTCCTCAGGCTTCTTGAGGGCGGCCTGAGTAATGGCACCGAAACCTTGAAATAAACACTAAACAATTTATCTGCACCGTAAGTCCTTGGAGTGGGTTATATATATATATATATAAATGTGCTACTTGATTCCAGGGGTAAAACGAACAATATAATGAACTACAAGCTGGTATTTCTTGTAGAGGACTGTATCATGATCCATGTGACCGAGAGTGTAGCATGCCATGAAGCATCTTGCAGGGATGGTAAGGCCACAGAGCAGACGCAAGTCCCACCAGAGCCTTGAATAGATCAAACAAGAGTCTGGTACCCAGGTCGGCTGCTAAGTGCATAGAAGGAGGTTACGATGCTTCCACTGGCTTCATGCACAACTCTTTCACCAGCAGCAAGTGTGGTACGTGGCCGAATTCTGCTAGTAGTGAACTTTTACTTACCAACATGGAATAGTTCAGAACTAGCGGAATTCCTGACAAGCACCCACAGGAACTGGACAGGTGGCTATTACATCCAGATTCAATTCATGACTCATTAGAAGTAATGGAGGTCTAATGCCTTTAGTAGAAAACAGTTTTAAAGGAGAAGGGAATGCTAAGCATTAAGTCAGCTTGCTAGTGTGTACACATGGGCTTCTCTATCAGACTTCCTGTTTTCAGCATAAGCCTCCAGATTTGATTTTTGGCAAGTCTGAAGGGGCCGCCCAGCCACGTTCTAAGTGTGCGTGCTCCTGCGTATGAATTTGGAGGACACTAGGACCCTGCACCGCATAAATGGCGTGTGCTCTAGGACCCTGCAGAATGAAGCAGCCTAGGGGTGCGCATGAGTGAAATCTGGGCCTGGGGCTTGGGCATGCTCAGTTTTCTTCTATCTCTCCCTCTGACCCTAGCAATCAGATAGTTGCTGAAATTCCAAACTGAAGAACTGCCAAACAAAAAAAAAGTGAAATATTCCAAAAGCAACGAATAATGAAAAAAATTAAGACCAATTGCAAATTGTCTCAGAATAGCATTCTCTACGTCATACTAGGGGGTTTATTTACTAAATCTCAAATTTATCTGGTCAGACTTTCTGGGGCAGTTATTTATTATAAAATCTGCTATCTCGGGCCTCTTGAGGTCCTGTATAAATCAATGGAAGAGGCACAAATCTCAATTTGGAGTTAGCGTGGTTTGCCTGAAAATCCGAATAATCCGGGGGGTTTGGGGCAAAAATATTAAGGGATTCAGGAAAAAATCAGATGATTCAGGTTTTTATCAGGTATTTTTTTCTGGATAATGGATCCCAGGGCCACCATTAGAAATCACGGGACCCTGTGATTTCTAATGGCGGCCCTGGGATCCATTATCCAGAAACCCATTATTCTGAAAGCTCCAAATTATGAAAAAGGTTGTCTCCCATAGACTCCATTATAATGAAATAATCAAAATTTAGCAAAATGATTTGCAATTGGTCTTCATTTTTTTCATTATAGCTTTTGAAATATTTCAATTTTTTTTGTTTAGCAGTTCTTGTTTAGCAGTTTGGAATTTCAGCAACTATCTGGTTGCTATGGTCCACCCTGGCATCCAAGCCCCACCCCTGATCCCACCCACTCCACATCAAAGTTAAAAGACCACACAGACATCAGCGCTAAAAAAATAATCCCCCTCAAACATATTGATGGTCAGGGCTCCCTTTTAAGTTAAAAAAAAACATTGGCACCAGAGCCCCCCATAAAAAGAGCATTGGTGTCACGGCCCGTCTTACAAATGAAAAAAAATTGGGGCCCCAAAAATTATTTTTTTTAAAAAACATTGGTGCCAGGGCCCCCCTTACAAGATAAAAAAAATTGGGGCCCAAAAAAATTTTTTTTTTAAAGAAACCTTGGCACTAGGACCCCTTTACAAGTTAAAAGGAAATTGTGGCCCCATGAAATAATTTATTTTTTTTTAAAATGGTGGCAGGGGCCAGAGTAGTAAAATAAAACATTGGTGGCCAGGGCCAAAAAAAAAAACAAAAAACCCACATTGGTGTCACTAGAATTGAGCTAATGGCTTCAGAACTTCAGTGTCGGCTCCTTTCATGACCACGTTCTTTTCGCCGCTCTTCAGTATCAGATCCTTCGCGACTTTGCGTCTTTCTGCCGCTGCAGGACATTCGACTGTTAGGCACTTCCGCATTCAGCTGATCGGGGACATCAGAAAGGTCTTCTACGCTCATAAGTGGGGCCCGGCTCTTCGAAAAGTTCAGCACTGCCAGAGACACTTGTCCCCCCCTGGTGGCGGCCATGATGGATCCCATACCTGTACTTTAAAAAAATACTTTACAAAACCAAGTTTGTAAAAAAAAAATACTTTTTAAAAACATTTAAAAATCAATTCCATTTGTAAAATACTTGTTATATAGAAACTGGATTTCATGTGTGACCCAGATTGGCCCTGTTTACGTCTGTGCAAATATTTCTTTATGGCAATAGCAATTTCTTCACCGGCATTAATGTTATGAATAATTCATAAACTGAACAAGACAATAAAACACATCATTTCAATTTTCTACACTGAAAACCACCAGCAGCTTTACCAACCAAAAGACTGTTTTATTGGCTTTTCTCAAGTTGGGTGAGGCCCGGCTGAGCCGAGTTCTGTAAGAAACGCCAGATGGAGTGGGCACGGGGAAAAAAAAAAAAATCTTTTCTATGACCTTCCGCCTTCTTATGAAAAAAGAAGGTCACCTGAAAGTGGGGCAGGCCATTTGTGACGGACTGTTCTTCATGTACCAAGAATAATTTGGGATCATCTCTGTGAATTAGATTCACGCGGAATTAAGCAGCTCTACAGAACATCCCTCACTAAAGCTACACCTATGGTGGCAGATCAAGCTGATCCCAGGCAGTTATTATATCCCAGCCTGTAGGGTCAGAGTTTAATCCAAGAGTCTATTACAGTTATGGGATCAGAAACCCGTTATCCAGAAAGATCTGAATTACGGGAAGGGCGTCTCCCATAGACTCCATTTTATCCAAATAATCCAATTTTTTAAAAAATGATTTCCTTTTTCTGTGTAATAATAAAACAGTAGCTTGTACTTGATCCCAACTAAGATATAATGAATCCTTATTGGAGGCAAAACCAGCCTATTGGGTTTATTTAATGTTTACATGATTTTCTAGTAGACAAGATCCAAATTATGGAAAGATCCATTATCTGGAAAACCCCAGGTCCCAAGCATTCTTCATAACAGGTCCCATACCTGTACAAGTTTTCAGAATAACCACGAAGAAGCTAGTGTGTCGTCTTTAAAGGAGAAGGAAAGGCTGGGTACACTTGGGGGAGCCAAACGTAAGGCACCCCCAAGTGATTATAGCGATGTAACTCAAACCCAGGGCTCCTATTAGGTGAAATCTGCACCGGCCCTGGGTTACAGAAGCGAGCACCATGCAGGGGACCTACTTCCGTCTTTATTTCCCTGGACTGACGCATGCACATTAGAACGAAAAAGAAAAAGATTTTAAATTTAAAGTTCGGCTGTTCGTTCAAATGCGGTTGTATCAGCGCGACGACAGAAGTAAGTTCCCTGCGTGGTTCTCGCTTCTTTAACCCCGGCCGGTGCAGATTTAGCCTAATAGGAGCACGGGCCTACATGGGGTGGGGGTATGTTTTTTTTTACAGGGTTGATTTCTCCTTTAAATCTACTAGGAAATCATTTAAACATTAAATAAACCCAATAGGCTGGCTTTGCTTCCAATAAGGATTAATCTTAGTTGGGATCAAGTACAAGGAACTGTTTTATTATTACACAGACAAATGAGTTTTTAAACATTTCGATTATTTGGATAAAATGGAATCTGTTGGAGACAGCCTTCCCGTACTACAGACCATTCCATGCAGATGGGCATTTTGAAATTTGGAGCTTCTGGATAAGGGGTTTCCGGAAAACAGATCCAATACTTGTTCTAACATAATAATAAAAAAAATGTCCCATATCATGCAGGGGCCCCCCTGCAAAAAAATCTGATCCCCATACTCCCGTCCACTTCTTGCCCTGACTCCGCCCAATACCTGCCAAGACTCCGCCCAGACTCCGCACACTTTCCACCACGTGCTTTTGCACTTTGCTTCCCTGCTACATGTAAGAGAGTGGCTGGGGGAGGGGTTTCTTGTTGGCTATAGAGGAAGCTTCCTCCAGGTCTGGACTGGGAGTCAAAATAGGCCCTTGCATTCCAAGTACTCAGAGGCCCAAACAGCTCCCCACCAGCCCACTAATTAGTCAATGTCTATGGGACTTTACAGCAGCCCCTGGACAATGAGGTGAGCATACTTGTAAGCTAATAGCATAGAGACGTACAACGTTGGACTGGGGGGGTCCAGACCCACCAGGCCTGCCACATCAGGGGTCCTCACACCCTCACGCCACCCCAAAGGGTCCCCCAGCTGCAACTAGGGTTGCCACCTTTTTTTAAAAACAATACCGGCCTTCCTATATATTTAGGTTTTTTGCCTATTAATAACATTGGGATCAGCCATCAAAAACACCGGTCAGGCCGGTAAAAAAACGGCCAGGTGGCAACCCTAGCTGCAACCCTCCCTTTTTATCTGTTCGTGTGGCTGCTATCGGGGAGGGGGATTGGGGAGTATCGTATTAGGCAGCTGTGGGGAGAAGGCCTGAGCTGGGCACACCGGGGTTTTTACCGGTGTCCTGTCGGCTCAGTCAAACCCTGGAATAATGCTTTAAAATTGACGTGACCAACCCTAATTGTATTTTTTAGTTCCAAAAAGATCCTGAAACCATATCACATTTGTCAAATGGAAGTGAAGGATCTGACAGTTTTCTTTGACAGTTGGACTGATAAAGGTGGGTCCTACAAATAGCTGATCTAAGGCATACAGTATATGGTAAATAAGATAGACAAAACAAACAATGGGCTAATGAGAATGTATAAAAAAAAACACACAAACAAGCCTCTATCTATCGTCTGTCTGTCTGTCTATATTTATCTATATATCCATCACCTATCTGTCCTGTCTGTCTGTCCATCCATCCGTCTCTATCTATCTATCATTTATTCAAATAGACATAGGGTTCTTATACTGCTCTAAATGAACCTATTATAATTTAGACTGCTAATTCTTTATTAACTTATTTTTGCCATCTAGGCAGTTTTTTTTTTTTTTTTTTTTTTTTTACTTACTGAAAGATGAAGAGGAAAAGATCTGAAAAGAAACAAAGTAGTTATAATAAAAACCAAGGCTGAAAATGAGTCTTCTTACTGGTTGCTAGGGTCACTAATCCCAGCAACCAGACAACAGATTATCCTCCAAAAAGTCTTAAGCACAAACCTAAAGGCCAGTTTTGGAGTTTACTTCTGTGTATAAGAAACAAAAAGCTAATTGCGGGAGAACTTTCATTTTAAAGTATATCCCAAACTATAAGGTAGCAGAATAGAAATGTAGATTCCCTGACTATATCTTACCCTAGGGCCAGGGTGTGATGCCAGTACCTGTTCCCAAGAAGTCCACAGAGGCATTTTCTTTCTTCAATGTCTCTGACTGTCACCATTGTGACTGTGCAGCTGGTGGGTATCTGAGCCATGGAAAGGGGTGCTCTTTTTACTCTTCCCTCCCCTCCCTTCTAGAACACTCTCCCTCCTCCTCTCCTATCCCTTAGCCTAGTTGTCTCAGTCACTTCTCCCTAACCTAGTGAGATTAAACATGCTCTTTAATCTGCCTTCCCTGGCCTGAACCCACAATCCCAGGGGGGATTAATGTTCCTTACAGACACTTCATGTCACGTCCCATCAGACTCCTGCCCAGAATGTGACACGTTTATAAGATTTTGTATTCTTTGTGCTACCAACTGCTTCCCAGTACTGAGCAAAAAGCACAGATAATCTCAGGTGCATCTGTCAGAAGGCTTTTGCTAAATTTCAAATTAAATCAGTATTCAAACCAGTGTGACATCTTTCTTTCTTTCTTTCTTTCTTTCTTGTTCTTTCTTTCTTTCTTGTTCTTTCTTTCTTTCTTTCTTTCTTTCTTTCTTTCTTTCTTTCTTTCTTTCTTTCTTTCTTTCTTTCTTTCTTTCTTTCTTTCTTTCTTTCTTTCTTTCTTTCTTTCTTCCTTCCTTCCTTCCTTCCTTCCTTCCTTTCTTTCTTCCAAATGCAAAAAACTCAAAACATTCAAGTTTTTTTTTTTAACTATAAAATATGAATTTTTATTGGGAAAAAATAAACTCCGATTTTTTTAAGATTTATTATACCCAGAGGATGGAAAAAGTAAGACTTCGAAAATATGAAAGAGGTCCCTATCCTATTTGGAGGTTTCTGTGGTCTGCTCTGGATTTAGCCTAAAAATCTGACTATTTCGGGAAACTATTTTTGGGGAAAAAGCCAGAAAAAAAAAATCATGCAATTTGGATTTTTGCTAAATTTTGTCCCCAATCCGATCAAATCGTGCTTTTTTTATTAATGAATAAGGTCACTTCGTTGATTCTAGTTTGGTCGGCTATTTTATTTTAAATACAAAAAATTTGGATTTTGATAAATAAGGCCCTAGGTCTACTGAATTTTTTTTTTAAATGAAACCCAGTAGGAGTGTTCTGTCTCCAATAAGGATTAATTATATTTTAACTGGGACCATTATTACAAAGAAAAGGAAATAATTTTATTTATTATTTAAAATGTTATTTATTGGATTATTTGATTAGAATGGAGTTTATGGGAGATGGGCTTCCCATAATTCTGAGCTGTCTGGATAACAGGTTTCTGGTTAAGGTATCCCAAACCTGTACCAAAACAAATGGTGTGATTAAATTCTCCTTCATTTACATGGTAGGTTTATAAAATCTAGAATCCATAGTATACTTCCCATCCCACTGCTGAGACTCTGTGACTTGCCTCAGGTAGAAATGCTAATGTTTTCTATACAATTGACAATTCTATTACACTTTTTTTTATACAGATTTTAATACATATTTAAGTTTTTGATACAGATTTTAATACATATTTCCTTATAATCAGATATAATTCATCTGTATTGGTGGCTATAACAATACTATTGGGTTTATTTGATGTATAAAAAATAAATATTTGCTATTTATGGGAATTTCTACCCTGTTTACCAGTATCCACATACAAACCTTCATTATAACATTAGAACATACACATTTACTGAGTATTTTTATACTTCTGGAATTGCACTCGTACATTGAATCTATGCATTTCTTTCATGTGACAATGGCAATGTTTGCTTTTTTTGTACAGGTATGGGACCTGTTATCTAGAATGCTCAGGACGTGGGGGTTTCTGGATAATGGATCTTTTCATACCTCATACTTCATACCTTAAGTCTACTATAAAATCATGTAAAGAGTAAATAAACCCAATTGGGAGAAATCCCTTTGTGTTTCCATATCCTATTGCCGAGTAGTAGAGATTTAGCTCTTGGGAGCAGATGGTGTTTGGACAGAAGGTTAGTGAAATAACAGTACCCAAACTTTCTCTGGGTATAATTAAATCCCTGCATTTTTAAAAGAAGGCTGCTTGGAATCAATGTATTGGATAAAAATACACATGATCTGTGTTTTCATGCTTGAGACACTTATCTAACTTTTATACACAATTTTGGCCACTTCTAATTAACACAGTGACCCCAATTTTACAAAGTGTATGGTATTAGCGAATGGAAAGACATGGAGAAGATGAGATTGGATTTGGCGACAAAAATACCTCAAGCCTTTCCCCTCCTTCTTTGTCTCTCTCATCTGAGGAAAAGCTGTGATCCCATCACCCGAAGTGTCCAGAAAAGTCACTCTTAACCTTGATCAGATGACATAAGCTCCCTGCAAGGAGCCAAAAATGACAGTGGCAGAAGAGAGAGGAGGAGGGGTGGAAGTTAAAACTCATATGCCAATTAAGAGATAAAAAGTTTAAGGGCCTCTGAGTGTCTAGGCTAATCCAGCTGAGCTTGGTATATAATAAGAGAGAAGTCTACCCACTGAGAATTCAAGTTTTAGCCAAGCCCAGAGTTAGGCTGGAACGTAAGAGATAGGGAGAACTAAGGTGGTGGAGTGAAGGTGAGCTGGGATTCCTTCAACCAGAAGAATAAAGGAATCTGGTGAATTAGGGACACTCTGGGGATGGCTTCACAATGGAATGAGGCAATATTTGCTGCTCGGAGGAGAAACGACGATGAAGATACAACAAGAAGTAGTGTGTTCACATATACTAATAGCAACAACACAAGAGGTGAGTAACGGGTCTACAAGGAGTAAATGTAGCTGTTCTTTTGATACTTGCTTTCCCAAGTGTAGATTACATTTTCTTGACTGGGGTTAGCACTCCTATCATATAGTTAGCATATAATGGAACTTTTAACATTATAAGAAGCCTGCAATGAACGTTACTGTTGGTCATTATAAGTATGCATTGCTGTTTCTCTCAGTGTCGGAGGGTATAAATCTTCTTCACAACTTGTACACGTACAGAAGTATTCCTTCAAAAATAATATAGTATAAATCATTTGTAATACAGGTATGGGATCCGTTCTCCAGAATGCTCGGGACCTGGGGTTTTCCAGACAACGGGCCTTTCTGTAATTTGGATCTTCATACCTTAAGTCGACTAGAAAATCATGCAAACATTAAAAAAGCCCAATAAGGTTTAATTATATCTTAGTTTGGATCAAGTACAAGCGACTGTTTTATTTTTACAGAGAAAATCATTTTTAAAAAGTTGGATTATTTCATTAAAATGGAGTCTAGGGGAGACAGCGATTCTGAGCTTTCTGGATAACGGGTTTCTGGGGAATGGATCTCATAACTGTACATCTTTTAAAATAAAAAAAAAATACATTAAAATAAATCTTCTGTAATTCAATAAGACTTGCATTGTATTTGGCTCAAGTAACTTGAGATATTTTCTAATACTAGAGCACATATGCTACAAAGACCAGAGACCCCCATTACATTAAACCAGTTGTTGCTACTCCAGGGTCATTCTAGTGTCTTTTAAAGAAAGTTTAGACGTGTATATAGTATTATTGTGGAATTATTCATTCTACAAGAATATCTAGGACAACAAATACATGTCAACCAATCTTTAGGATGAATTTTACTAAAGTGACCTTCCACTGAATTTCTTTGGATTCCTAAGAAGGGAATTACGTCTTAAGTCTTTGCTCTTGGCAATCCTAGGGCTATAGCACTGCAGTCTGGGATCCTATGCCCTAAACAATATAACATTTCAGGTTGTACTGTGTTTAGATTTAATACAATCTAACAGAGATACGCAACAGAGCATCCTGTAGGCTTCTACTCCACATAGGGCAGTGATCCTCAACCAGTAGCTCATGAGTAACATGTTGCTCCCCAACCCCTTGGATGTTGCTCCCAGTGGCCTCAAAACAGGTGCTTATTTTTAAATTCCAGGCTTGGAGGTAATATTTGTTGTATAAAAACCAGGTACACTGCCAAACAGAGCCTCAATTTATGTTGACAATCCACATAAGGGCTACCAAATGACCAATCACAGCACTTATTTGTCACCCCAAGAACATTTTTCATGCTTGTGTTGCTCCCCAACTCCTTTTACTTCTGAATTTTGCTCACGGGTTCAGAAGGTTGGGGATGCCAGGCACAGAGGCCATCGATAGTGAATCACAGTCAATCCAAGTCTGTAATTGTCTCTCCGGGCATGTTGTTGCTCTTCAACTTTTTGTTACATATGAATGAGGCTACCTGACCTAGATGATTGTAGAAGTATGGCTAAGAAGTTCCACGGGTTTGGAATAACAGATAATCTAGGAGTTATGTACTAATAAGTGATACAGGTATGAGATATGTTATCCGGAAACCCATTATCCAGAAAGCTCCAAATTACCGAAAGGCTGTCTCCCATAGACTTCATTTTATCCAAATAATCCAAATTTTAAAAAAAAATATTTCCTTTTTCTCTCTGTAATAATAAAACAGTAGCTTGTAATTAATCCCAACTAAGATATAATTAATCCTTATTGGAAGTAAAACCAGCCTATTCGGTTTATTTCATGTTTATATGATTTTCTAGTAGACTTAAGGTATGAAGATACAAATTACGGAAAGATCCATTATCCGGAAAACCCCAGATCCCGAGCAATCTTTATAACAGGTCCCATCCCTGATCTCACTATGAAGAAGCTTGAGGAGCTGTTTCTGCTAATGAAATCCTTGTGGAAAGCCTTTAATGATTTTTGGCATAGTGAGATACAGGTTATCCTGTTATCCAGAATACTCGGGACCTGGGTTTTCCAGATATTTCTGTAATTTCTTTTCTGTCTACTAGAAAATCATGTAAACATTAAATAAACCCAATAGGCTGATTTTGCTTCCAATAAGGATTAATTATAGCTTAATTTGGATCTATTTACCTGTTTTATTAATACACAGAAAAAGAAAATCCATTTTTAAAAATTTGGATTTTTTGGATAAAATGGAATCTATTGGAGACGGCATTCCCGTAATTCAGAGCTTTCTGGATAATGGGTTTCCGGATAATATCCTATACCTGTACCATTAACCTATACCAGCAGAGGTAATATTGTTTGCTCGGCACCTTTCATTTATGTTAGGAAAATATATTTACTTTTTTCTTCTTAAAATACAACCACAAAATCTTTCAACATAAGGAAAGAAAGGGCTCATTATGACATGAACTTTTTAAAAATACAAATCTGTGCAACAAAACAAAGTATATATATATATTATTTTCTAAAATTCTGTTTTTTTTTTTTCTAGGTCCATTTGAAGGCCCAAATTACCACATTGCCCCACGATGGGTCTACAACATCAGTTCACTGTGGATGATATTTGTTGTTTTCGCTTCTGTGTTCACTAATGGCTTGGTCATTGTTGCCACCTTAAAATTCAAGAAACTTCGACACCCTCTGAACTGGATTCTTGTCAATATGGCCATTGCAGATCTTGGAGAGACAGTCATTGCCAGTACCATCAGTGTCTGCAACCAGATATTTGGTTACTTTGTTCTCGGGCATCCCATGTGTATTTTAGAAGGCTTCACTGTATCAACCTGTGGTAAGACATAATTCTTACTACCCTTCCATGTAATGTTATAATGAGTGACTTGTAAAAGCCAGTTATGAACAACACATTTCTTAACTTCCACTGACACGTAAAGCCCTTAAATGACACCAACAGTGAGCCTAAATGATCAACACAAGCTAAACCCCCCCCCCCCCACAAGGCTATTATTATGTCAATAAGGCCTAAGCCAAGCTTAATCTACAACCTTTGTTCTTTTCTTAGGTATCTGTGCTCTGTGGTCTCTGACGGTTATTGCTTGGGAAAGATGGTTTGTGGTCTGTAAACCTTTTGGAAACATTAAATTTGATGAAAAACTGGCAGCTACCGGTATCATTTTCTCTTGGGTTTGGTCTGCAGGCTGGTGTGCACCCCCAATGTTTGGATGGAGCAGGTAAGTTCTTTACCATGTCCTTTAAAGTGTACCGTTGCAGAAAAGTTGTCAGCACATTGAGTCTTGCCTTATGTATACATGGTGCACGTTCACCCAAGGCCACTTTCCTTAGGTAATAATGTATAGAAGCAATGTTTTTAACAACACCAACTCTTCTTCCATTTAAAAAGCCTTTATTAGTGCTTTTGTGTGCATCACAGCGACATTTCAAGCCATGCAGCCTTTTATCAAGCTTCTGAGAAAGCTTGATAAAAGGCCGCATGGCCTTAAACGTTGCGGTGATGCCCACAAAAGCACTAAAAAAGGCTTTTTAAATGGAAGAAGTGGACGAAATGGAAGAGTTGGATGGTGCTGTTTAAAAGATTGCTTCTTTAAACTGTACCATCAAATATCCATGATTCAGTACAATACCTTCTCTTGGGTTGAAAGGAGAAGGAAAGGCTGAGTTGACTTGGGGGTGCCAAAAGTTAGGCACCCCCAAGAGAATGTATATGCTTACCTGAAACCCCGGGCCGGTGTCCTATCAGCAGAAAACTGCACCTGTCAGATGGTTCATCCAGCGAGCACCATGGAGGGATCGACTTCCTTCTTCTTTCTTCTCGCGGCTGTGCATGGGCAGTAGTGGGAAATGCTGAACTGAAGAAGACAACTATTTTGTTCTACTGCACATGCGTCTTCCCTGGGAAATTTGAAGAAAGAAAGAGGATTGGTTTTCTGCTGATAGAAGCACCAGTTTGGGGTTTCAGGCAAGCATAGACAGTTACTTCTGGTGTCTACATTTTGGCACCCCCAAGTAAACTCAGCCTTTCCTTCTCCTTTAAGTCATTGCTGTTACACAGTGTATCATGCCACTAGTACCTTTCTTAAAATACAACACCATACGCACTTCTTCTCTCTTCTCTGGCCGTAGGTTTTGGCCTCACGGCTTGAAGACATCGTGTGGTCCAGATGTATTCAGTGGCAGCACAGACCCTGGAGTTCAATCATACATGCTTGTCCTTATGATTACATGCTGCATCATCCCCTTGGCTATCATTGTCTTGTGTTATTTGCATGTATGGTGGACCATTCGGCAGGTAAGCAAGTATATTTGTCATTTAGAAAAGAGTGCATGGGTAGTGGGGGATTGTAAAATTGGAATTCTTTCTACTCTGGAGCAAAAACCCTTATGTTCAGATTTTGTTTCATGGTGGCCCATTATGTGTGGAGAGCCAGGCAGTTAATTTTGCTTGGTACCCCTAAAGAACGCTGTAGTTCAGCAACTGCTAGAAGGAAACACATGCTAAGCATCTATCTCAGGGGAATGGGGACCTGATTACTTTGTATTTTATGCAAGCAGACCTGCATAATCACTGGGTTTGGCATTCTTTCCCTTTTCAGGTAGCACAGCAGCAGAAGGAATCAGAATCCACTCAGAAAGCTGAACGAGAAGTATCCCGTATGGTGGTAGTGATGATCGTCGCTTATATCTTCTGCTGGGGGCCCTACACTTTCTTTGCCTGTTTTGCTGCTTTCAACCCAGGCTACAACTTCCACCCGCTAGCAGCTGCAATGCCTGCCTACTTTGCCAAGAGTGCCACAATTTACAATCCAATTATCTACGTCTTTATGAACAGACAGGTAAGCAGATCTAGCTTTCTGTGTTCAGTATTCATTTGTACACTAAAGGTGGCCATAGAAATTACAGTTACAATCTTTCCCGGAAAAGATCTTTCCAAGAAAGATGGTTCTTTTCAATACAAACGTATGCAGCTTTATCATCATGTATACAGGTAGAAACAATACAATTCCACCTGTATCTGAGGATTCAGCACTAACAATGGTCGATGTTCAGGTGCCTTCACAGGCGCCCAATCTAAATTTTCCAGGCAGCCCAATCCATGTGCCAAATTATATCCAAGTCTTCTGCCAATATCAGTCAGCTCATCTCCCACCATTCATGCACTGAATATCATATGAAAATTAATTTTGTAGGATATTAATGTTGCGCCTATGGCCACCTTTACACCCATGAGCAGACACAGCCACATAGCTTGCCTTTATGAACTTTGTAAAAACAGCCCCCCTAGTAGTCAGATACAGTAGAATGTAACTGTTCTATTTATCTGAACCACTGGAATAATATTGCCAATGGAGAATTGCACTGCTCTGCTGAGACAAGTAATATAGCATCCCATAGCTACCCGAAATACACACATGAATGTATGTGTATTTTCATTTATATAGCGTTATTTGTGTGATCGGTAGTAAAACAAACAGGGGTCATTATAATAAGAAATGCAAATACATAAATACAAAGTGCAATTAAAGTATTAAAGGAGATTGGAGTTCTCATAGACTGAGGTTTGACACAATTATTGGATTTGATTACATGTCAAGTTTCTTCTTTAAAATAGTAGCTTTATATTAACTTGCTGTGTTTCCCATTTCAGTTCCGAAACTGTATCTATCAAATGTTTGGCAAAAAGGTTGATGATGGATCAGAACTGTCCTCTACTTCTAGAACAGAGGTGTCATCTGTCTCTAACTCATCAGTCTCCCCTGCATAAAATGATAATGTCTATTCCATTTTATTCCTCTAAATTTTCTCCTTTCCTTCTTTTTCCTTTTTCATTCTCTGCACATTTTTATTATATTCATATGCAGGAGCAGGTAAATGCCTAAACCTGGCACATACAACCATAAACCCAGATTTTGAACGTCCACTAAACAGAGTTCAAATGATATTATACCGAGACTGCATTTCTGTATGTAATGAAGAAATGCAGTATTTTTACTAGAATAGTACTGAATTGAACATATTCAAAGTGTACAACTGACAAATGATTGGGCAGCCGGGCTGTCCCCATTCTCAGTGTAGCTATGTGAGAATATTTAGCAACATGATTTGAGATTATATGAACAGTAATTCCATGTAGGACATTATTTGCTACAGACACTTAGCTGCACTGATACACAATTAATTTGCGCAACTCTGGCCTAGTGAAAAGATGTTAGGTCGAAGAAAGCTCAGTTAGGTCAATAAGAGGGTTTTAACAGGCTGTGGGCTACATGGAAATGTTAATTCTGGTAGGGTCTGAAGCTCTGGTACCTCTGAAAAGTTTTGACATACACTTTGCAGTGACAATATGCACATGGCAGCAGATAGGGAAGCTTAGTAGTCCTCTTGTTACAGAACTTTTCTACCAACAGAGAGTTTGAAAACTGAAGGTTGCTGTTATAGTTTATATTCAGGCAATATTGTATAACAATACCATGTTCAATGTACAATGTTTATATTTATTGTGTATCAGTTCTATCCAAGTCATTGTAAATTTATCAAGAAAGTCTCTGTTTTAATAAAGTTCACTTGCTTTGTCCATGTTTTTCTGGCTTCCTTTCCATTAACTATGTTTCCTTTCCATTACTAAAGGCACAAATGTCTGACGATGGAGGATGGGAGGTATAGTTCAGTATTACAAATATGAGGATAGAAATATCCTGCATTGTGTAGAGTTGTGTATGTGTGTCACCTATGAGTTATTACTGTTATTAAGGTCATGTGTCACCAGGAGTTATCTCAAACCAGACTTTATCCAGATAAGATGAAATTAGCATCAGTAGTGAACATCAGAACATTGCAAAACCAGTACAAGTAGGGGATCGGTTATCTGAAAACTCGCTATCCAGAAAGCTCAGAATTATGCAAAGGTTGCCTCCCATAGACTTCATTACAATGATATGATCCATATTTCTAAAAATAATTCCCTTTTTTCTGTAATAATAAAAAAGTGCCTTGTATTTGATCCAAACTAAGAGATAATTAATCCTTATTGGAAGTGGAATCCGATTATTGGGTTTATTTAACATTTACATGATTTTCTAATAGACAAGTTACGGAGATCCAGATTAAGGAAAGACCCATTATCCAGTAAATCCCAGGTCCCAAGCATTCTGGATAACAGAACTAGTGGTAGTCACCTGCTTAGGGTGCAACGCTGTGGGGACAATAGGCAGATACATGTTCAAGATTCTTCTGCCTATCCCTGGTCCAAATTCAATCTCCTCTGCGGGTCTCGCCTACCCTTCACAGCACTAGCAATGCGGCCCCTCCTCGACCCACTCCGACGCTAAAGGTTAGAAGCGCGGAGTGGGAGGGGGAGGGCATCAGGGCTGCTGCCTCAGGCGGCAGCCACCCCTGGAACACCCCTGGCTGTTGCTACCTTTTAGCCCAGTGGAGACCGACAGGGAGGAGGCAGGGTCATGATGTTGAGAAGGCAAGCAGTGACATCATGGGCAGGACTGTGGACACATCCAATCATGAGTACCCGATTACTGTGTCAATCAGAGGGAATCTGGAGAGGTGGCAACCCTATGTTGGACATCACATTAGAGAACCCAATTTGCAGCTCTCCAGAGTCCAATGGCAAAGATCTTTACACCACTCCACCAATGCATGGCATTGCACGTAGTGATGTTAGTCATATAGATGGTTGCCCACATATAAAAATATTATGTTTCTGATAAAACATTCTTGTGCTGAAGTTGCTTTCAGAGTACTAGGTACTTGTACTAGCCACCTGTCCGGTTTTGACCTGGACAGCCCGGTATTTTGAAGTGTTCGTGTGGTCAAAATTTCCTGCCTGGTTTTCCAATAAGGAAAACCGTGCACGATTCCCCATGATTGATACTGTGAT
>CM044445.1:8757149-8779214 GCA_024363595.1 Xenopus borealis
TTTTTTTTTTTTTTTTATTGAAAACATCAGGGAAAATGGAATTTGAATAAATACCCCCCCTAAAGTCGGATAACACAGATGTTTCCTAGCATTACCAACTTCTGCGGAGGGCTACCTCCACCTCAGGCTCTGATTTATATCCACAACCAAAATGGCGGTAATGCAAAAATGAACGTAACATTTTTGTGCACATTTAGACCTTTTATTAAATTGAAGGAGTCGACTCTCCTTGCACTTCCCTCTAGTTGCTTTCAGCACCAGGGCATCTGTCCTGTCTACTCTTGTGAGCAAAAGAATCTATTGCCATAAGGAAACCCTGCAGCAACTGCCACCTCCAACGCTCCTTTTGCATGCGGCATCAAAAGACACAGCAAAGTTGCACCCAATGAATCATGCACCAACATTATTTTAATACAGAGCACCGCCAATTATCTTCATTTTCATGTCTAGACTACACATGTTATAAAATATCTAAAAAACAAAATAGTTACAGGACCCCTCAACAAAACGTTCTCGTGCCCCGGATTTTATATGAAATTATTATTGTACAAACATGGCATGTCATCTTCTCATGGGCTAACTCCTATTTATATGCCTTTGATGTTAAAAACAGAAGTTGTCTCATGGATTAAAGAGAAAGTTAGCTCTTTCTTCAGAGATCAACCTCCAGCAGTGGTGTGCAAAAGCAAACTTCTTACTGCATTAATTGTGCACACAAGAGTCTCCAATGAGAATGGGTCTGAAGAGACACATTAGGTTTAGGACAATTTGTATCAGCAGCACACAAAATATTGCTTTAATAATACCTGGGAGGTGGCAGAGATGCCTGTGGCCTCCTATTCTGTGCACAGCTTCTGGGTTTGACTCACCAATGGTTTGACCCGGGCTATGTCCTTGACTACGTTTCTGGTTCCTGATTCTGTACTTCACTGTCTGATTGGGTTTGACCCCCAGCCTGTTCTCCAACCCCATTCCTCTTGTTGCATGTTACGGTTCCCTTGTTGTCTGCCCAGAACCCTTGCCTTAGTTCTCTCATATTACCTGGCAGCATCCAAGTGACAGAGAGCTCCCACTGAAGCAAAAGGTGACTGTCAAAGACAGAAGCGTGAGATGTGACTGGGACCTTGGTATCTATTCTGGTTTTTGGGAAACCATGCATGACAATTCTATATGTTACGGTTCCCTCACCTGCCCAGAGCTTCCCCCTTGGTCCTCTCATGTTAATTCCTGGCAGCATCTGAGTAGTGGACAGTTCTTCCTGAAGCCAAAGGCGCTGCTATGGGCAGAAGTGTGAGCCGAGACCGGGACCTTGGGTTTTTCTCTGGGTTTTGGGATATCTCTCTCAATCGATCAATCTTTCTCAAAATCTATCTATCCATCCCTCTCTCTCTCTCGCTATCTCTTTCTATCCATCCCTCTTGATCTCTCTCTATAGATCTCCCTCTCTCTCTCTCTATATATATATATCTCTCTCTATATATATATCTCTCTCTTTCTCTCTATCCTGGCCATAAATAATGTTCAGGGGTTGGGCAGTATGGAAAGGGTAACTGTCCCGAAATAGATGGGTCACATCTATCTAAGGACACAGCACAGCACCAATGTTAACATACTCAGGTCTGTTCCAGCCTGGCATTGTGGGAAATTGAGGTTGGAGAAGAGCTGACTACTGCTACGTTGCTTCACTGATAAGTTAGGACCAACAGGGCAGAGAATAGCAAAATAATTGCTGTCAGATTACATTTACAATTTATTTTAAATCCGTGCCAATGTTCAATTGATGTATATTAGAAATTCATGACTTGGAGTGCTTTTTCATCGAAGCAATATGAATGGTGCAAATTATTCTCACCTAACAACAATGCTATCTCTGTGTGCAGTTAGCGTGTATATATAAACTATTTTATTCCTAAAGGGAATATCTATGTCAGAGATGGAGTAATATGCTGGGCCAACAAGGCACAAAGAGCTTTTCATCGTACAGTATGGTGAAGATTTCTGTTACAGTTGGCATTAAATAAGAACAGAATGGAGAATTCCATGCTAGAGACCTGTACAGCAAATTGTTACACTGAACTGCCATTACCCAAATCAGATATTCTGGGACTTCTTATCCCTAACATTATTTAATAATCTGCTCTGGACAGTAGAAATCTGTGGAAATGGTATTTCCCAGTACTTGCAAGACATTTTTTTCCCAGTACTTGCAAGACAAGTTTTTCTTACTATCAACACCCATTTTTCAAAGGAACAAGGGATCTGTAGCCATTCACATTGGCCATATGCACATCAATATGTCATACTGCACAGCATATTACATTTGCACAAATATGAGGGTTCAAAGGGGCTTTGCACTGAAGTTGTGGAGTGGAAACAGCCTATTGGTAAAATCAAATCTTTTTCAAGACAAATAGAACACAGATGTGCACAAAACCTTAGGATTTCATAGTCCCATCTACCGAAGCTGCTGACAAGGTCCAGTTAGGACTCATACCCACTGGGCTTTTAATTCGCATTGAAAGAGCAATGCCATCCTAGATATGGAAGCCATGTGGTACAGTAGACATGGGCCTAATATGTATGCATACCTTTAATTATAAAGTGCCACAAGGATAGGCAACACTGTATAAACTTACAATGTGCACACAGGGACAGTATTAAATACAGAAAGTATTAATACACAGAAATGACATGCCATATGGTTGGAGACATATTAAAAAGGAGATTCTTGCCCCAAAGAGCTTAGAGTATACTGTGTGTGGGCAGAAAACATCCAGGCACAAACTTGAGTGTAGATGTGCACAAGGGCATTGGTCCACAGTAGTAGGCTAGGCCAGGGGTCCCCAACCTTTTTTATATAGGCAACATTCAAATGCAAAAACAACACAAGCATGAAACATGTTCCTGGGTGTTGCAAAAGAAGTGCTGTTACTGGCCATTAGGTAGCCCCTTTGTGGACAGGCAGCCTATGGGAGGCTCTGTTTGGCAGTTCATCTGGTTTTATGCAACTAAATCTTCACTTCAATCCAGGAATTCAGAAATAATCATCTGCTTTGAGGCCACTGGGAGCAACATCCAAGGGTTTTGTTGAGCAACATGTTGCCCACGAGCCACTGTTTGGGGATCACTTGGCTAGACTATGTAATTGTCATGTTCAGTGGCTGAAAAACCACATAATAGGCCACAATGGGGGTCACAGGGTTACTATTGGCAGTACAGACTAGAAGGGGGAAGACTGGCAATGAGGCAGATTGGATGCTTGCACACACTACCTTTAATTAGTTAAAATATAAAAACAAAATAGAGCAGTGTGTAAGCACAGGCAAGGAACAAAAAAGCAGCAAGCTTACTGTCTTGGTAGAAAAGAATCATAGGGAGAACAAAGTCCAGATATAGGCAAAGAAATGGAGAACACGGAGAACTTGGATCCATACAGCGCCGGATTTACACAACAGGTGCCCCTAGGCCTTCTGACGTTTGTCACCCTTGCCTCCTCCCTTTTATTTGCTCGAATTTTTATCATCGGGACTGAGCAATTGGAATTGGCAACTAAAATCCTGCCACCCTAGGCCTGGACCTAGGTGGCCTGTCCACAAATCCGGGCCTGTGTGTGTGTTATATGGATAACAGGTTAAGTACATATACATTAAGTTCTACTCTATATATGCCAACATGATTATATTTCAATTATATATTTCGATTATAATTCAGCATGTATATATATATATATATATATATGGCTTTTTTCACGCTTTCCTAATCAATTGGTTGGCGGCATCCCTTTCCTAGTGACAGAATCAGTTACCAGTACATGCAGTGGAAAAACATTATTGCGTGATTCCCCTGCTAACAATTGCCCTTTTCTTTCTGTGCCGGAGGCTCTGATATAAAACAGCTAACAGCTAATTGCAGAGCAGATGCCATTCTGGAGCTGCCAGCAGATTATTACACTACACCCACTATAAAAGTAATGTTGAATGAATCTACTGTTAAATAAATCCAACTGTGTAACGCAAACTAAGATGCAAAAAGAAACATATCTATACTGTATGTATGTATGTATGTATGTATGTATATATATATAAGGTAGGGGTGCACCAAACCCTGTTATTCAGGGGTATAGATTTGGCCAAATACTGAGCTGAATCCAAATACTTCTTTTGCAGCTGGAGCATGAGCAGAAATACCCAATGCACGGGCGTTGAATTGTTTCAGTTACATAGGCATGTGTATCTTGCATATGACTGAATCATAATCCATCTTAAAAATAGCTCTGAACCAAATCTGGTTGGATCGCCCCACACACAGGCCGATACGCCCCCGACCAGTCTGTCGGCAGCTTTTAGCGGCCAGTGTATGGGGGCCTTAAGGAACTGTTACTGCTACTGTAACATCTAATGTATTACTGCCACTGTAAAGGGCAGCATTCCTATAAACTCCTACATGTATCTGTAAGCTACTCTTTATATTTTTTTTTCCTACTTCGTTCAGGCCATAACTGTATATGTTTAATATATAATGGTCTGTTTATTGCAGTATTCCCTGTGCGTTTCACAATATTTACAAAAAATATATAAATTATGTTTAATTTGTAATTCCCCTCTAGGGAACTGATTTACAACTAATGGCACCAGAAAACAACATTAAGGTCTAGAATTTATATGTATGGGTCTTTGAAGTGAGTAATAAAATCTGACACGCTATAAGTCAATTTAATTGGAGTCAAATGATCTTTGCCCAGTATCTGGTAGAAAGTGACAAACAATCAGTGAACTAAATACCTTTTATATAAGTACACCAGAGGGCTAGGGTAGTTATATAATCCCCACTAAAGGCCCCCATACACGGACGGGCCGATAAAAGCTGCCAATTGGCCCATGTGTGGGACCAACCGGTGGGCTTCCCTGATCAATATCTCACCTGAAAGTCGGCCAGATCTCAATCGGGCAGGTTAAAAAATCCCGATGGATGTATGCGGTTCTGCAATCCAACCACCCTTTACGGATGCATTATGATCCGATCGTTGGGCCCTAGGGCCCAATGATTGGATAAGCCTGATATCGCCCACTTCAATGTGGGCATATCAGGGAGAGATCCGCTCGTTTGGCAACATCGCAAACGAGCAGACCTCTGCATCTATGGCCACCTTAAGGGTAATGGCAAAAAGCAGATTCGGGGAGATTTAGTTGCCAAGATTTAGTCTCCCATAGGAATGTGGTATGTATCTATAGCATCTGCACCTGTTGGTGCTGCCAAGTACAATTTAACCACAACTTTCACCCTAAGTCCCTTTTCCCTAGTTCACATAGGGGATTTCGCTCCACAGTTTGGGAAGCACTGCCACTAGAATTCATGGTTCTATTAACCTATTTATGCATTTCTTTGTTAGCCTTTTTAAGTCTTCTACAAAAGTTTGTCCTTTTACTAACAGAATTCCATAGTTCTGTTGTTTATTTTGACCTGTTCATTCATAAAACAGCAGGTGCACCGTTCCAGGTTTAGCATTATCACACAATGCAGCCCTGTTATTTCATGTATCTGGATATCCCGGGGTAATGCACAAAATGCTCACACTGTAAAATTGGAGATTGTCAAATGCTGCAAGCCCTTTAATAACTGGAGCTTATCTCAATGATGCTGTCCATGCACAAATACTCAAACTCAAATAGGCACCCCCTAATTTCCAGACAAACTAATCTGTTCCTTCTTGATCTCGCAAGAATTTTCATTTACACTTAACCTATGATGTGGACCTTGTTAGTCTTACACAGATTAAGATGTCCTCCTTGTCAGTCTTACAAAAATTAAAGGACATATAAACCCTTCCACCACAAAAAACATGAACGCCTCTTTGAAATACTGCCACTGGTTGTAGGCTACAGCATCCATTTAATATTCCTTCTCCTCCTCTAGCCCCCTCCCTTGGCAATTTTCTTTGGCAGTTGGCTGTTGGGCTACTGGTGTGTGTCTTTTTGTTTGTTGTTCGTGTGTTTTGCAGGGCTATTTACATAATTGTCAGCACCAAACTTTTTTTTCGCAACCCTAAGCTAGAATTTTGCCATGGGGTCTGTTTAAAGAGAGGTAATCTGCTGGACATGAAGCCAAGGTATTCAGAATAAAATCACACAGGCGTTTAGGAAGTTTCGCATGGTTTTACCAGCAAGGCCAGAAGGCTCAAGCATTCTTAAAGAAGGCCCTAAGTATTCTGTTAATCTCATCCATTTTATAGTTTTATGATGAGTGATAATTTCCCTACTTTTTTTTATAGCTGTATAGCATGAGAGCAAGCAGCATCCCTCCATATTATTTTCCACTTGTTGGTCCACTTCATCAACCTATACTTTGCACCTAGATAGCCATACATGAAAGGAGTCATAGGTTGCAGCCATAACCTGTTCCAGGATGATCCATAATACTTCCGTTGTGGCCATTCACCATAACTTATTAAATGGCACCTACTGTCAAAATAATCCAGTTTTAAATATGCCCCTGCAGCAAGCGCTAAGCTACCCATACTTGTAGAGCAAATAATTATATGCAGTTATCCCAGCTTGTCCATTTAGTTCAAGAGCTGTGACACTTTGGTTAGTGCCGTTACATGGTTGTCCACATTGGGAGATCCCTCTTGGTGTGGGTGGCTAAGGCCTTGGGGGGGTTAAATCTGTTGATTTTATTTTTTATATTGAGTGCCCTTCAAAGTTTACTTGTAAAATAAGCCCACAAGGTTATTTGTCGAACATGTTAGACTCTGCTGGGATTTGAATGAGGGCTACTGACTGCCCTTCCCTAACCATTGGCCAGGGAGAATTTGGTCAATCATAGATGGGTGTGCCCATTTGAAACCCTTCTCTTGGATTACATACTCGCCTATTCACCCTAGTATATCTGCCTCATCACTCAGTGCCCTTCTCCAGGCTTCTGCTTCTTTGCCTACTCCTTCCACATTGAGTCTGTCCTGATTCTTCACCTGCTTCAGTATGTTCTGCTTTCTTTTATACTCTGTCCTGTCCCAGATCTTCATCCTCTCCATCTTGTCTAGTTTGTTATTGTTTCCCTCTTGGTCTCAAACTGCTCCTTGCCTGAAGGACTATACGCGTATCAGAGATTTTCCCATATTTATTCCATTCTATAATAGTGAACAGGACCCTAAAAATATTTTGCTGTCAAGACCAGCAGCTCCATATTATTCCACTTCTGGAGTCAATAGAAGTACAGCACTTCAGTATTCTAGCCCTTAGTTGTGGGCATCATACATTTTCCTGAGATCATTTCTATAGGAAATCTATGAGGACAGATTATATCTCTCAGATTATAAAAACATCTCACTTCCTTCCTTTCATTGGTTTGCCGCTGAAAAAGCTTATAGGATGGTTTAATCTGTAACGGTGCCTAGGGAAGTGATGAGATGTGTTAATTAATTCTATTAAAGTCTTTGCATGTGGACCAGATTAAGGGTTAGTCCTCACCAGGCGATTCTGGGAGATTAATCAACTGGTGACTAATCGCCTCTTGTTTTGGGCAATTAATCTCCCTGAATTGCTTGCCTGTGTCTCACGCCCACTAAACCGGCCCCCCAATCCGACCCTGAATGGTGGTTCAAGGCCATTGGGACACTGGGAAAAAAATCCACTGAGCAGGTCTGCCCAGTCCTACCCTATTGATGACTAAATGGTCAAATATATCTGGACACCTGCCTGTCCAACAGCTCACCCCCCCCCCAAAAAAAAAATCTGCTCACCCAGACCTACTCCCTATCAAGACACTGGGAGTTGTTTCTGGACTTCCACCACTGGCCTGATTGTGCTGGCAACAAGAAAAATCAGGGTGAGTGAGGTTGGTGTCGGGTGTTAAAAGTGCAACTGGCAAAGATAAGAACCCACAAGTAGATGTTCCCCATACAAGATAACTCCCCATCCAAGAAACCACAAGTAGATGTTCTCCCCATAATATTTCTTGCGCAGGGGCGTAACTATAGAGGAAGCAGACCCTGTGGCTGCAGGGGGGCCCCATGAGGTCCAAATAATGAGCAATGTCAAAGTTGAGGAGACCAAACTTTTCTGGTTGCCTGGTCTGTACTATAGAAACTTCTTTTAAATTAAACATTTTATTGAAGTTTTGAAAGTTCGATCGATATGACATACACTATCAATAACCAATGACATAAATTACACTACAATTAGTAAGATTTGATATTAAAGAAATATTTAAAAAAAAGATTGACAAGAAACATCAAAAATAAGAGAAAAACTTAAATAAGTTAACGTATCCGTATAAAGTAAGTATACTCAGTGGATGCGAAGACATAAAATAAAATATAACTAAATGAAGATATTTCCATTTTGTTCTGGACTAGTGCGTTAAATTAGAAATGGAGAAACTTAACCATCAAAACTTTATTTTTGGAATCAAACTTTCCAAAATACAGTAAGATTCCTTAAATTTACCTTCATTTAGTTTTGCCTTAATAGCTTCCTGCCAGCTTAGTTGATTCCGATATAATATGATATTCGATACGAAGAAGAATCTTTCTTTAACCAATGGTTAAATAAAGCTTTTCTAGTGGCAGAAATAAATAAATCCAGAAATGGTTTTATACATCAGGGGGTAATATCTAACAAAGTGCTTGAGCAAGACATATTATTGCTGAAATGTAATAAAGCAGAGCTGGGTGATAATTTTATGTTTAGTTGTAGCCTAGTATTCAAGAAATTTGTAACTTCTCTCCAAAACTGATTTTATTACCAAAAATAATGGAAAATATTTACATCTCGTTTATCGTATTTAGGACAATAAGAGAAAGATCTAGAAGATTTATAACGTTTTCCATTGCTGAGATGAACAAGTATGAAATGCTGTATAAAAAGAACAGAGGCGCCAAAAGGATAAAAGGATATAAACGAGTTTAAAAGCCAAAACTTGGTAATCAGAGGAGGCAGTGGTGGACTTACCTCCTCCAAGCAGACACAAAACGACTGTTATTCAGCAGTCAAAATTTAGCCTCTGGGCTGAGGCGCTGAGTGTGTATACTACTGCCAGATGCGGTAACTCCTATGTTTATTGCCTGAAGAAGCGGGTCTGAACCCGTGAAACGCGTTGTACTGATCGGAGTTCGTTAATAAATTTTGACTGCTGAATAACAGTCGTTTTGTGTCTGCTTGGAGGAGGTAAGTCCACCACTGCCTCCTCTGATTACCAAGTTTTGGCTTTTAAACTCGTTTATATCCTTTTATCCTTTTGGCGCCTCTGTTCTTTTTATACAATAATAAGTCTACCCTGGGTGGAGGGTTGATACCCTTTTTCTATCTACAGAGAGCGACTTCTTAATCCTGAGTGGGGTCAGGACAATCTCCCCACCTGCCTTTACAGTGGTTGCCTATTGGTAACCCTGGTTTGTGAGTATATGCTATTTACTCTTATTTCATTATCCCTTACCAATACATATTACACTATTGGGGCTCTTGGTGTTCCTTTTGTTTAAGTATGAAATGCTGAACACTCCAACTTTCAGAGAGAATTAGATATTTCTTCAGAATGTCAGATCTGTAATGCCAACTGCTAAGAGTTTAACAGGAATTTCTGCTTCTGGGATATAAACGCCTATGTCCATCGTTATGAGAATGAATTTATTCTTATTAAATGCGTGATGTTGTTCCACATCTGCACAAACCAGTAGCATAGTTACCAAATGTTCCTCATTTGCTGCTCTAAATCTGTCCAAAGGAATGTGTTTTTTTTTTTTTAATGTGTCCCAAACTGTTCAGTAGCACTTGGCATAGTACCAGAACATAATAAAAGCAGAGCTAATGGTGAATCTAAGTCAAAGATTAGAATCGTTTAGTATTATAAACCCCCAAAGAAATGCAATATATTTTGCTTATGATCAGAGATTGTAAAATATTTGAGGAGTTGAGGTTTGTCTTTTTAAGTAAACCACAAGTTCTACTGCCCAGCAGCAAAGTACAAATGATTTTTAGATGGATACGTGTCAGTTCATTCTCCCTAAATTGTCTTTTCCCAACCCTGCCACGCCAGGCTTGTTTTACAGACAGGGGAGGACAGACTTCTACATGGTGGCTGGTCAATTTTAGGGCTAAGGCTAAGACTCCCTAAACCTTTAATTTTCTCTGCTTACGTTTTAAGACATGACAAATGGACAGTTTTTCCAAGGGCAATTGGGAATCCCCCCCAGAATGGGGCATACTGGCGAATGGATGTGTTGTGGGCATATTGTGCTATGAGTTGGCTGGGATAAGGCATGTTCAGAAAAGTCCAAATTTGCCATCTGGCAGTGTAGATAGATATAAATGACAGAGTTTGTTTCAATTGTCAGTGTTGCTCTGCACAAATATTAGTGCCCCTAAAAAATTGGGTATCTACTGCACCCTCTTCACCCTTGGTGATTGAAGAGTTGATGGGTTTGTTGTACTTACTTTTACTGACCTTGTATGACCTAGACATTTAAAGTCCCTCTTTTGAAATCATAAACACTAATGTCTCTTAGATCACATTAGGGCTTGTTTGCAGCATGGAAAGCAAAGTGCAAAAAAACAAGCACATGGCATTATTTCCACCCTGCTTTCCAGTCTAAACACATTTTATTTGAACAGGTCTTTGCACTCCTTTTTAGAGCATAGAGACCTGCAGCCACCTCCATGAATACAGCACTGTGTGTCGCCACAGGGGAGCCGGGGACAGAAGGGAAAAAATCAGTGCCGCCAGCGTCCACGCCGATGGAGCGCCAGTAGACCCGGCTGCCAGCTAGAACATAAGGGTGAGTCCTTACAGTCCTACAACCACATCAGAGCCCATTCTCTTAATTGTAAACAGTTATTTTAATTATAGATCTTAATTATAATACTTCTATTATACTTTTAACTTTGCGCCATATGCAAATTAGGCATCGTTAGCATAAATGCGCTTTGCCTGATGAAGTACCGGTAGCGCAAATTTGCTACTTTTCTCCTCTCTGAGCCCAAAATCTAATTTTAGTGAAGTAGCGGCGGACTGGCGAAAGTTCACCTGGTCAAATGCGGTGAATTGCGGCTAAGGCATTGCTAGCGAATTTCCGCACTTTAGTGAATTTGCCCCATAGACTCCATCTTATCCAAATAAAGATTTTTAAAAAAATAATTTCCTTTTTCTCTAAATTATAAAACAGTAGCTTGTACTTGATCCCAACTAAGATATAACTAATCCTTATTGGAAGCAAAACCAGCCTATTGGGTTTATTTCATGTTTACATGATTTTCTGGTAGACTTAATGTATGCAGATCCAAATTACAGAAAGTTCTCCAAGTCCCGATCATTCTGGATAACAGATCCAATACCTGTACTTTAAAACACTTTTGTGTTACAAGCATGGATAAAAATACAGTACAGCTCCTTTAATCTTTCCAAATCACTGTGAGTTTCAGTCTAAAATACTTGTAATTAAATTATGCCTACATGTGGGCACCAGAAGCTCTGCATGCAGTTCATCCATATGGTATGAATAAAGGGGAATTCCACCCCATGGCTCAAAGTAATCACCTTGCATGTATTGGGCTCCTAAGAGACCAACATCCTACTACAGGAGGTAACCCAGTGGGCCGAGCTTTGAGGTTTGCTAAAAGGACAGCCCCTCGTTTAATAGGTACATAGAAAGACAAATCTTCATAAGGAGAGTAGCCAAAAGAATGGAGCTTCATAAGAAATTAAAGGGGTGGTTCACCTTTAAGTTAACTTTTAATATGTTATAGAATGGCTAATTCTAAGCAGCTTTTCAGTTGGTCTTTATTATTTTGAATTAATCTGATCCTTTCCAGATTTCAAATGGGGGCCATCGACCCCATCTAAAAGAAACTCTGTAGGTATTGTTACTGCCACTCTTTAGTACTCATCCTTCTTATTCATATCCCAGTCTCTTCTTCATACCAATGCATGGTTGCTAGGGGAATTTGGACCCTAACAACCAGCATAATCTACACCCTGGGCGAAGTATTGTATGTATTTTTGACTTAAGATGTAGTGTCCCTGTCTCTATGCTACAGATCTTATACTAACCTGCCCACCATGAAGCTAATTCCCCCAAAAAACTGTGTGTACAGCCAGACGGCTTGTGACAATATTTATATTTTTACATTAAAGGGATACTGTCATGGGAAAACATGTTTTTTTTTTCAAATGTATCAGTTAATAGTGCTGCTCCAGCAAAAATCTGCACTGAAATACATTTCTCAAACAGATTTTTTTATATTCAATTTTGAAATCTGACATGGGGCTAGACATTTTGTCAATTTCCCAGCTGCCCCTGGTCATGGGACTTGTGCAGGCAATTTAGGAGGGAACTGCTTTCTGGCAAGCTGTTGTTTTTTCTTCTTCTCAGTATAGGAGACTCACTTAAGGAGTCTCTGTAGGACATGGGTTTTTACTATTTAGTTCTGTTCTACCAGGCAGCTGCAGGGCCGTTTTAAGGCCGTGGTGGGCTCTGGCAAAGAGTAAACTGATGGACCTCCACTAGGGTTGCCACCTTTTCTTGAAAAAAATACCGGCCTTCCTATATATTTATCTTTTTTTCCTATTAATAACATTGGGATCAACCATCAAAAATACCGGCCGGGCCGGTAAAATACCGGCCAGGTGGCAACCCTAGTTGATACCAATGTTATTAATAGGGAAAAAAAGATAAATATATAGGAAGGCCGGTATTTCTTTCAAGAAAAGGTGGCGACCCTACTGGTGGATGGTGGGATGTAAGAGGTACAAAGTTAAGCACCCCACTAATAAAATGTGTGCAATAAAACAAGTTCAGCCCTTGCTTACATTTTGTTTCCTGTAAGACCATATTTGCAAGGAACACTTCCTGTTCTGCTACTGCAGAGGGAACCAATGTGCACAGCTAAGGTAGGAACTTTTAACATGATGCGCCAGTTCCTATGTGCAGGATTAAGAAAAGGTTCCTGTTGTCTTTCAGGTAGTTGTCCTTAGTCTAATGTTTTACAAACTGATTGAAAACTGTTTATACGCCACTGCAAACTAGTTCTATACTGTCTCCAGCACATACAGCCTGCAGTGAGCTACAGCAGACAGATAGTTATACAGGTATGGGACCTGTTATCCAGAATGCGCTAGATACGGTATCTTTCTGTAATTTGGATCTCCATACCTTAAGTCAATAAAACATTAAATAAACCCAATAGATTGGTTTTAGTTGGGATAAAGTACAAGCTACTGTTTTATTATTACAGAGAAAAAGGTAATCAATTAAAATAATCTGAATTATTTTATTATGAAGGAGTCAACCTTTCCAGGATTCAGAGCTTTCTGGATAAGGGGTTTCTGGATAACAGATCCCATACCTGTACCTGCAAATCAGTGCACATGTTAGCAGCTCCCTGCAATAAATGGAATGTACCCTACCATCTCAATTTGAATTAATGCAACACACACCTGTATAAGGTTTTAAACTGCATTTGACGATATAGCCTGACTCTCAGGACATGGTCAAAAAGCTGAGGAGGTTTAGGTTGGCCCAGAAGGTGCAGGAGGACTTTTGCATCCAGAGTTCTGTGCAAGGCACTAAGCAGTTTTTATTATTAAATGATGTGCCCTGAGTTGCTGTTTGGTTTACAAAGTAGGACACAGATTACAGGTGGAAATCCCTAGTAAGCAGTGGCGTAATCAGATATTACTGGGCCCCGTAGCAAATTATTTTTCAGGCCTGTGAAATGTCTAGAAAATGACCTGTTATAGCAGTATTTATTGTTGTTACTTGTATATAAATGTATTAGGGCCTCATAACACCCCTATATCTCCTGCCCCCACCCTGCAGCCGCAGGGTCTGCTTCCTCTGCCAGTAATGTGTAGTACTGTTAGAACAGTGATTCTCATCCTTCCTAATGCTGCGACCCTTTAATACAGTTCCTCATGTTGTGGTGACCCCCAACCATAAAATATTAAAATATTTTCATTGCCAGCCTAGAGCGGATTGTTAGGAAAGTACAGGAGAGAGCGTGGCTGCATAAAGGTTTGTTTTCCGTGCGTAGTGCAGCAAAAACTTTTTGCCACACCCCAATTACCATGTTAATTTTAAATGAGCAGGGAGAGCTGTATGGCAGTCCCTACTATGGGGATATAGAAAGTTTTAGTGCAACTGGCTTCCCTACACAGGTTACTGAACTACAGGTCTCAGCACCAACACCCGGATAGCTACAACCTTGCCCCAGGGCTAGTGGGGAGAGAAATAAACCTGCTTCCTGGAATCCCTTAAGGGACCCCTGTGAAAGGGACATTCGACCCCCAAAGGAGTCCCGACCCCCAAGTTGAGAACCACTGTGTTAGAACAATGTAAGGCTTGGTTGTAAGTGTATGTTGAAACTTTAAAAGCAGCCTGTGTTCCTTTCAGATCTGACATCCTTGGCACGGTATCAAATATGACTGTAGCAAGGAAGAAGCCGTCGCTGCTCAATTAAATAACAATATGGCAGGAGCACCTCCAAACTGCAACACCCCCTGAAAGATCAGACCACCGACGCTGAAAGTTGGCTAAATATATGTTTGGGTATGTCTCCTCTTTCCATTCATTTGAATGCTCTTTGAAGACTTGTCCTGTGTGTGCCAGCTGCCTGTCTGTCTCTTCAGTCATTTCTGATAATTAAGCAATCAAACCATATCCGTCTGACTGGAAGCAAATTCCTAATTAGTTCACACTTACATAAACACCCTACTTGGCAGCCCCCTTCTCTCTCATTCTCTGCAAGCTGAGCCAATGCACATTTTGACACAATGTGCCATAAGCTTTTAAATGAGTCCCTTGTGTATGTAAGTATGGGATCCATTGTCTGGAAACCCGGTATCCAGAAAGCTCTGGAATACAGATAGGCAGTCTCCTTCGATTTTAACCAAATAATCCAAATATTTAAAAAGGATTTCCTTTGTCTCTGTAATAATAAAACAGTAGCTTGTACTTGATCCCAACTAAGATATAATTAATCCTTTATTGGAAACAAAACCAGCCAATTGGGTTTATTTAATGTTTACATGATTTTCTAGGAGACTTAAGGTATGAAGATCCAAATTATGGAAAGAACCCTTATCCGGAAAACCCCAGGTCCCAAGCATTCTGGATAACAGAGACCACACTGGTACCTTGTATAGGCATGGGGTCGGTTATGCGGAAAACTATTATCCACAAAACTTTGATGATTGTCCTCGATTTCCAGATCCTACGTTTATGAATGAAACTGAATTTTCCAAGAATGCTTACTGCAGTTTTCATCCCTCAATTCACGGATTTCCCCAGCATTAAAGGGGTTGTTCACCTTTGAGATAACTTGTAAAATGATGTAGAGATTGATATTCTGAGGCAATTTGCAATTGGTTTTCATTTTTTATTATTTTGTGCTTTTGAGTTTGCAATTTCAGCTCTCTGGTTGTTAGGGTCCGAATTACCCTAGCAACCATGCATTGATTAGTATAAGAGACTGGGATATGAATAGGAGAGACCTAAATATAAAGATGAGTAATAAAAAGTAGCAATAACAATACATTTGTAGCCTTACAGAGTATTTGTTTTTAGATGGGGTCAATGACCTCCATTTGAAAGCTGGAACGGGTCAGAAGAAAAATGCAAATAATTCAAAAACAGAAAAAATAATGAAGGCCTATTGAAAAGTTGCTTAGAACTGGCAATTCTATAACTTACAAAAAGTTGCCTTAAAGGTGAACCACCCCTTAAAAAGTTAACTATTAAGTATATCGTAGACTGGTCCATTCTAAGCAACTTTTCAACTGGCCTTCATTTTTTGTTTAGTGTAGTTTTAATATTTGCCCTCTTCTTCTGACTGTACAAATGTATTGTTATTGCTAATTTATTACTCCTCTTTCTAGTCAGGGCCTTTCATATTCCAGTCTCATTCAAATCAACGCATTGTTGCTAGGGTAATTTGGGCCCTAGCAATGATATGGCTGAAATTGCAAACTGGAGAGTTGCTGCATGAAAAGCTAAGTACCTAACAAAAACAACAAATAATAGAAAAGGAAAACTAATTGCAATTTGTCTCTATAACACTAAAAGGTAACGTCAAGGTGAACCCATTTAATATTGGATTCATTAGGTGCAATTAAATTGTGGCTACGGGCTGACGCCACCGCTGAAATAATTGGCTCCTGGTAATTCCAGGGTTCCCGGAGTGGGCACATTGGCTCTCAATTGCAAGTCACATGTAATAGATGCATATATACCTTTGGGAGTTGTATCAGCACCCTCTTTCTTTACTTGAAGAGTGGATACTCTGGTTCTAAAATGCGAAATTAGTAGCAAAAGTTTTGGGCACATCTGTTTTTGATTTTGTACAGGAATGGGACCTGTTATCCGGAATGCTCAGCACCTGGGGCTTTCCATATCTTGATCTTCATACCTTAAAGGACGGGCCGATAAAATCTTTCGACTGACCAAGTCGGCAGCTTATTGGCCCAGGTGTAGGACCATCCGACAGGCTTCCCTGATCGATATCTGGCTGAAAGTTGTCCAGGCAGGTTAAAAATCCTGTCTGATCGCGGCCGCATTGGTGCATTTATGCGGCCATATCTCTTCCATTCTGATCCCTAGGGCCCACGATTGGATCAGCCCGATATTGCCCACCTCAATGTGGGCATATCGGGGAGAGATCCGATTGTTTGGCGACATCGCCAAACAAACAGATCTCCCTGTGTATGGCAGCCTACTAGATAATCATGTAAACATTAAAAAAAAAACAATAGACTGGTTTTTTCTTTGTCTGGATCTAGTACAAGCTACTGGTTTATTATTACAGAGAAAAAGGAAATCATTTTTAAAAATTTGGATTATTTGGATAAAATGGAGCCTATGGGAGACGGCCTTTCCTTTATCGGGAGCTTTCTGGATAATGGGTTTGTGGAGAACGGATCCTATACCTGTAAGAAAGTTGCTGGGAGGTGATAGAGACCTATCTACCTGCACACATTCTGCAGCAGCTTGACTGGGTTCCATGACCCTTTTTAATACAGGAAAATAACATCATTAGAGGGTCGGATAAAAATTGCAGGAAGGGAGTGGAACTGCGGAGGCGTTGCGTTTACAGAAATAGAGCATAATGCTCTGGCAGACCCAAATCTCAAGTATTTCATCCTATCCACTTCCTCATTCAGCTTCTCTTAAATATCATCCACCTATTGGCACTGGGGGTCCCAGAAGCCTACTGGGCTCTGTGTGTGGTCCTCAGATTTTTTTATAAACTCAGCTTCCCGAGGTCTGGGGAGCCCTAAAACAATTAGACACCCACTGCCAGGTTGGGTGTATAGTGATATGCTTCAAAAAATAGAAAATTATTTGCCATTCTTAACCAGCATTCACAGCAAAACGTTTTGCCCAGGTTTCCGAGGTCAGTGATCAGATCCGAAGACCTGAAATGGACTGTCCATCATCAATGCGGCCGCGATCCAACGGGATTTTTAAGATATCGATCTGAGCAGCCGTCGGAGGGCCCCATACACGGGCCGATAATCTGCCGACTCAGTCTGTCGGCAGCTTTTATTGGCCAGTGTATGGCCACCTTAACAAGAAATGGCCTAATCATTGGGGGGTTGCCAATTTGTTCTTTTAGTTTGCTTCCAGCCGCTTCAATCCTTACTACAGTTTTGGTCTCCCTCACTCAAACAGGACATTATAGAATTAGAGAGGGTACAGAGAAGGGCAACTAAGCTGGTAAAAGGTTTGGAAAATCTTCGCTATGGGGAAAGACTGGCCAAATTGTGGATGTTTACACTGGAGAAAAGGCGCTTAAGGGGTGATATAATAACTATGTATAAATATATAAGGGGATCATATAATAATCTCTCTAATGCTTTATTTACCAGTAGGTCTTTCCAGCTGACACAAGGTCACCCATTCCGTTTAGAAGAAAATAGGTTCCGCCTAAATATTCGGAAGGAGTTTGTCGCAGTGAGAGCAGTGAAGATGTGGAATTGTCTCCCTGAATCAGTGGTACAGGCTGATAAATTAGATAGGTATAAGAAGGGGTTGGATGGTATTTAGCAAGTGAGGGAATACAGGGTTATGGGAGATAGCTCCTAGTACAAGGTTTTTTTTTGCCTTCCTCTGGATCAACTAGCAGTTAAAATTTAAAAAAAAAGTTAAAAAGGTTGAACTTGATGGACGTGAGTCTTTTTTCAGCCTAACTTACTATGTTACAGCCTTGGCTGGTGTGCATGTGGAACCAGCAGCCCAACCCATACATACCTTAGTTTATCTTGTTGTGGCCATGATGTGGCCATGATATGGGCAGGGGGGAGGTTAGTTTACAGCACCCAGGGCAGGGAGCAGGTCTGAGTTGCTTGGACCCACTGGTTTTTTTCCCAGTGTTCCACCAGCCCAGTACGACCCTGTGCACAACATAGCAAAACCAGTAGTGAAAACTGAAGTCTACTTCTCTGCTAACCCTCCTGCTATTACACCTAGCCCCTTGTAAAAGAAGTAATGATTATATATTCACACCCTCACCTTGTGTTCCTCTCAGGCTAAAGATCTTGTTTTATAGACCAAAATGTCTTGTCTATAATCTTGGCTAATTTAGGATTTAAGGGTAACAATAATACTCTATTTAACTCATATTGATTAGCTCAAATCCCGTAGTAACATAGTAAGTTCAGTGGGGGAAAAAAAAAAAAACACGTCCATCATGTTCAAGCTTTTAACTTTTTTAAAACCGGCCCAATTGCTAGTTGATCCACAGGAAGGCAAAAACTCTGTCTGAGGTCTCTTCAATTTGTCTCAGAGGAGAAAATTCCTTCCTGACTCCAAGATGCAATGGGACCAGTCCCTGGATCAGCTTGTACTATGGTCTATCTTCCATAACCCTGTATTCCCTCACTTGCTAAACACCATCCAACCCCTTCTTATACCTATCTAATGTATCAGCCTGTACCACTGATTCAGGGAGAGAATTCTACATCTTCACAGCTCTCACTGTAACAAACCCCTTCCCAATATTTAGGTGGAACCTCTTTTCTTCTAATGGGAATGGGTGACCTTGGGTCAGCTGGAAAGACCTACTGTTGAATAAAGCATTACAGAGATTATTATATGATCCCCTTATATATTTATGCATAGTTATCATATCTCCCCTTAAGTACCTCTTCTCCAGTGTGATTTGGCCAGTCTTTCCTCATAGCTAAGATTTTCCATAAGGAACAATAGACTCACGTTGAAGGGAAAAGCTCAAAGCCGGGAAGGAGATGGCCGGAACCACTCTGGTCACGTGGTTACATCCGAATCAGTGCAAACTAACATGCACTTCCAGCCACCCGTAGCGGCACAACTGATCCGGAAGAGTGTATGAAGTGAATAAAATCCAATTTATTGAAACATCATGTTAAAATCACAGTCATAAGGATGAAGCAGACTAATCGGCAGAGTGTCTTCTGATGAATGCTCCCCCCCCCCCCTCTGCCGATTAGTCATTTAACTAGACCCACCGATACAATGCACATTTTAATATTTAAAACAGATACTTGATTAAAGGCTAATAAACAGTCACAGCATTGGAAACTAAAGATGTTATTACATAACGTTATTGTAATCAAATGCTTAAATCAATGTTAAAGAGATGTAATCTTATATCAACCCAAATCATCGCTGTGATAAATCACTGAGAATCAAAATAGGCCCTGGCATTTCAGGTACACAAAGGCCCAATCAGCCCACGCAGAGACCCAAACAGCCCCCACCAGCCCACTAAATACTGACTTTCTATGGCACCTTATAGCTAGCCCCTCTGGCATTTGCCAGAACCCACAGATTGCCAGTGGGGGCCTGAATAGGTGGGTGGTGTTGAGGGTCAGCTGCATCCATGCCCACAGCAATAACTTATTACGACTTTGTTAAGAAACAAAACACAGTTATGTGATCGTTCTTATTTCATTTATTTTCACTTATGTACAGACAAATATAATTTCTTGCCGCCTCTTAGAAATCCTGCAAGACAATAAACATCCTGAATGTCCCCATTTTTAAGGATTTCTATAAAAAAAAATGCTGTTTATTAAAAGACGCGTGCAGCACAGAGACCCGCAATACCCATCATCCCTTCATGCACCAGCACACACAATAACTGGACACTAAATGACCACAGCTGGGACATGAAGGATGCAGCTGTTACATGGTAGCATAACTGTTAGTACTACAGGTATAGGATCCGTTATCCAGAAAGTTCCAAATTACGGAATCAACATCTCTCATAGGGGCAGAGTCACTAAAGGGAGAAATGTCGCCGGTGACCACTCCGCACACTTTGCCAGGAGAAAATTCGTTACCACTACGCTAATTCGCTAAAATGTGAAGTTGCACCCTGGGTTCCAAACACTGGGGACTTTTCGCTGGCGTTACTTTGGCAGTGCGAGCAAAATGATGCTAGCGATTGCTTCTGCCTAGCAAATCTTTGTTAGTCTTCTTAGGTCAATTTAAATAGCACTTTAAAGTCGTATGGACGTCTTTATTAGAGATGTTGGTGCAAATGCTGGAAGTGGCCACTTATTATTACACATGTACAAGGAAGCAAAATAAAGACAAGAGATCCTCTAATGTCCTAGACATAAGCCCACACTAAAATGAATGTTCCATGTCCCTCAAATCTCTGGGGAGAAATGATAACCCAAAAAAAGTTAAATAGGACTTTTGCATGCAATCCCACTTTAAAAAAGGGTATGTCGCTAGCATTTTTACAATTTTAACGCATTTCCGGCAGACAGGATATGATGTAACTGACATAGGAGGAAGATTTAGCCTGTTGTGAAGTAACAACTGTTCGCCAGAGCGGAAAGTCGCCTGTGAGAAGGAACCCTAGGGACAGTCCCGTTCGCTAGCGAATTGGATGGGATTTCTGGCAAAAAGTCGCTAGCGTTGGCCATTTCGCCGTTAAGTGAATCTGCCCCAAAGACTCCATTGTAATCCAATTTTTTAAAAAAGGATTTCCTTTTTCTCTGTAATATAAAATACCTTGAACTTCATTAATGTTTACATGATTTTCTAGTAGACTTAAGGTATGAAGATCCAAATTACGGAAAGATCCGTTATGTGGAAAACCCCAGGTCTTGAGCATTCTAAATAAAAGGTCCCATAACTGTACAGACATTAAAAAGGAATAAAGCAGTGCCACAAGCCTGTGTCTTGTTTATTATGTAAACTTGTTTGTACTATGTATGATGAACCCCTGTCTATAATTTATATTCATAGCATCTAAAGTTGCTGTAACGTGTTAGCCAGTAAAAAATGTTATTGGGCAACCAATATGAGCTGAATGTTGTTTATAGAAGAGAACACCACAGCTTCATTGTAATCAGCTTGAAAAAGGAACTAGAATGTTCTGAAAGGCTTGCTATGATTATATTAGTTAGCCAATAAAGGTATCACCTTTATACCATTTTTGTTATTTTTTAATACAAAAGGGTTGACCAATAACATATTCATAGCATCTATATCCCTTCAGTACAAGATCATCTTTGGACAGGAGACCTTGAAAAACCTCAGCATCCTAATTATGGGCTGTTGGCTTCCTTCATTTTCCTTCTTTCATCTTCATCTTCCACCATCTTGACCCAATAGTTCAAATATGGGACATTATAATCCCTACTTCATCCTAAAACCTTAACTGATTCTTTTGGTACCTTCAGGTCCTTGGAAATTAGAAATGCAGGTGTTTCCCTGTATTCACAATTTTTTGAGCTAGAAATTCCTATAAGACCATGATCCCCAACCAGTGGTCTTTGAGCAACATGTTGCTCACCAACCCCATGGCACTTGCTCCCAGTGGCCTCAAAGCAGGGGCTTATTTTTGAATTCCAGGCAAGTTTTTGCTCTTGTCAGCGGGGGCTAGCGGCACCCACAAGGGGAAGGGATAGTCGGGATCTAGGAGGAAGCCCCTTCCAGAGAGTCCAGGCAAAAGGGTTCAGGAGGCAGGCAGCGCAGATTCAGGGTAAGGAAACAGGCAGTAGGTCAATAACAAGAATAATAGGAAAGCAGGAACACCCAGGAACACAATATAATATTGAGCTATACTCGGGCATCGAACT
>CM044445.1:8791717-8811478 GCA_024363595.1 Xenopus borealis
TTTTTACGTAAACTTATAGCGCAAGTTCAGACATCACTTTAAAGGGATCACTTACTCCAGTGCTACAAGAAGAATCAAAGTCCGCACTTCTGCATTACAAGAGCAAACAACCACCTCTGTGCCATTGTATCCTTTTGTACAAACCTATGTTTTTTCCAAAATATATAGCACATCCAAGTTCAGGCAACACTTTAAAGGAATCACTTACCCCAGTATCACAAGGGGAATCAAACTCTGAACTCCTGTGTGCAAGGTAAACCAGCAACCACTAAGCCACAGGACACCTCAATACAAAGTGTTGTTCTTTTTTTTTTTTTACTAAATACATAGCTTCGTATTAAAGGGATCACTTCCTATATATTTATGTAAATAGGATAATTAATAAATAACATCATATACTCAGTTGACTTTATTTCTCTACAAATAAACAAATCACAGACGTTTCTTTATTGAGATTCTCTTTGGAATTAGAAAGAAAAGATGACGCTGCCCTTATGGTGATAGATGAAGATGAGATGTGCAAATTCCACTTCAAACTGTCACATTATTTGCACATTACCCCATAAAGTGCAATAAATGTGTCATTGGCAAAAGTGCATACACAGGAGCTGGGCAGTGCATCAGCTTCCCCTCACTTGCACCTCATTCACTTGGTCTGGGCTCCAGGGGGAGTTGGACAGACTTTGATGGGGACTTGGTTAGGAGGCAGGGGTGAGGCTGCTCCTTCCTGCAGGATAAGAGCCATTGTTTTACTGTGTCTAGAACAAACTGATACAATAAAAGTCGTGGTTGTTTAATATGTTCATTTGTGTTTTGGTTTATGGTTAATAAATAACTTTCTCAGCAACAAAACACTGGAACAACTTGCAGGTAAAACCTTGCTGGTTTATTGTGAATGCAGCATGCAACGTTTCGGGGTAACCCCCTTTGTTATAAATTATATAAATATAATAAATAACTTTGCCTTTGTCTAGCCAGTCATGCTGCCTGGTGTCCAATTATTGAAGGGACAAGAGGTAATGCAGAATCTATTCAGTATTTGTGGTAAAGGAAACCAGCGTGAGACTAAAAATGTAATAAAAACATCTCATGGAACTAATGAACTTTTTATTTATAATCTTAAAATACTGCAATATTCATGCTAATTTGTTTTTTGGAGAAACCATTCCCTCCTTACAATTGTAAGGGAGCACATTCAATACAGTTAGAGTTGCCAGGCTCCCTTCATACCTGCACTGTTGGCTCATATCAAAAAGCTGTAGTAAAATTAATGTAAACAAAGAACCAGGAGCAGATGGCACACACCCCTTGGTTCTAAGAGAGCTTAGTTCAGTTTTAGACAAGCCCCTATTTCTGATTTTCTCAGATTTGCTGATGTCATTTCAGTATTTAAAAAGAGATTGCGATCTCACCCTTGCATTTATATACCAGTAAGTTTGACATCTGTGGTGGGCAAATAATTTGAAGGCTTGTTAAGGGATCACAATCAAAAGGTTGTCCTAGTAAATGGCATTTTGAGTAGCAATCAGCATGGTTTTATGAAGGATAATTTATGTCAGTCAAACTTGATGGATTTTTAAGATCAGGTAAGTAAGATGCAGGACAGCAGGGATGGGGTGGGGGGCAGTAGATGTGATCTATTTGGATTTGGACAAAGTGTTTGATACTGTGCCCCACCCATGACTGCTTTCTCTGTGGGTTATATCTAGCTTCACCTCTGGCGGCAAGACAGAAGACTGGACTCTTGACCTCAATGGCTGGCTCTGCCTCTTCTCCCTGGTTCTTTTGTCCTGTCTTGTAGTTAAAGGACAAAAAGTTATTTAAACCCTTTTCTTTATACTCAGATATCCTTTCATTATCATAAAACTATTTTGCTATTCCTTTCTTGCAGGCATATGCAGCAAGGTTCAGCAGTGGCACCATGGAGGGTGCCTTAGGGGCTCGATACACTGAGCTACCTTTATGCCCACCACCATCTCCAACATGGGCAGGCACGTTGAGCTTAAACAGACTCTGGAATTCCATTGCATGTGCATACTCCTTGCAAGGAATTTAGGCACATAACAGCAAACACCATCCTGTACCTTAACACCAATATGGAAAGGGCAGACTCACAAAGAATTAAGGAAGGACATCCAAGCTTCCAAAGCTGGGAAAAAGCTGTAAGAAAGTCAGTAAGGGCTCTTAGATGCAAAATATGTAAGCACACACTTAGGAAGTCTGAGAACTACTGCTCACACTGCAAACCTGTAGATGCCCTGGTGTTATCCCCACAAAGGCCAACAATACCTGAGTGCAATGACATGCCAGCAGAAACATGCAATAATGATATATGCTGCTAGAGCCCTGATTTTTCTACCTTCCAGCCTGGGGAGCCCCATCCCTGGCAAAACAGGATTAGCCATCACACTTGCCACCACAGTTTTTCTGTACAGATTTTCTGGAGTGGATAAAAGCCTCATTCCTAACAAACTCCCAGCAAACACTACCACCTAAAAAGCTCAAAATCCAAGAGGTCCTATCCGATATTTTAGACCTGAGACAAGATAAGCCCTCAGACACAAATAATGATTCTAATTTGACAACACACAGTCAGACACCAATAGAGATTAAGAACAAAGTGTTTGCAAAGCCAGACGTCTCAAATAAACTCCTCAAGGAGATGATGGAAACACTGAAGATCAAAGATGAAGCTGTAACAATATCCAAAGCAGACAAGATACTTTTCCCATATTTAATTCCATCCCTCAGACCATTAAGGTGGAATGCGTACAGCCAACAAAATGATTCTATAATACTTACCCAGTTCCGGAGGAACAGCGTAAAATGTGGGATAAACCAGCTATTACAAACTACTCTCCCAACCGAAGAAGCTGTCTTCAATGATCATATGGACAGAAGTCTAGAATCTTCCCTAACAAGAGCCTATATGCAAACAACAGCATTTATACCCCCAGTGGGCTTAGCACACACAGCTAGCAGCCAGATCCTAAGCTAATTTGGTAATCACCAGAAGAGAGCTGTGGCTATGCCACTGTCCTACCCTACTTAGACGACCTCTTCCTGGAAGCTCCCACACCCACAGCAAGCACTAACAAACTTTGCATTCAGATCTTAACACATCACAGCTGCTTAATCAACCAAAGCAAAAGTACCCTCATACCATCGCAAAAGGATCAGATTCCTCTGTCTCCTTTTCAACTCCAAGATCCAGATGATACGATTACCAGAACACAAAGTACAGGCAATAGTTGCCACTACAACTTCCATCCTCAACAAGTCAGCGGGTTTGCCTCCAGCTCCTGGGATACATGGTATCTCTCCATGATAATCAGAAAGAGTCACAGGTGGTGGACGATACAGACCAACCTGAATTCTGGCAGAAACTGGGCCCAACCAAAGTGGAAAGTGGTAACAATCGATGCCAGCAAGTTTGGTTGTGGTGTCATTTATCAAACATGCATCCTATAAGACTGGTGGTCACCTCAAGAGAGCGGTCTCCTAATCAACATACTAGAGATATGGGCCATAGTCCAGCTCTTCAAGGCTGGTCTGACCTACTTCAGTCCCATGATGTACAAGTCCTGTTGGACAATGCTACAACAGTAGTCTATGTCAACAGACAAGGGGGAACTCAAAACATCCTAGACATGCTGGTGGTTGCAAAAGTGATGGAGTGGGCACCCGGAATATTGAACTGGGAAGTGGATTTCTTGAGCAGACACACAACAGACCAAGGGGAGTGGAGTCTCCACAACAAAATCTTTGACAAGCTGGTGACCAGGTGGGGCACAATTTCAAAGTGCTATGCTGTTGGTCCAGAACCAGGGATCCAGTAGCAGCATTCATGAATGCACTGGTGATTCCCTGGATATTTCACAGAGTGTACACATTCCCACCTCCAGCGATCCTGCCACTAGTCATCGCCAAGATAACAATCACAACAAATGTTGCCACATTTTTGAGAAAAAAAAAAAATACCAGCCTTCCTATATATTGATGCTTTTTCCCTATTAACGACATTGGGATCAACCATCATTTTTACTGGCCAGGCCAGTAAAATATGGGCCAGGTGGCAACCCTAGTCACAACCACACTTATTCCACCAACAGACTATAATATACAGACTAAGTAACCAAGTTCATTTCCAAACAGTGGAGACTACCAATTCAGCCAGCCTATTCACTCAAGGGCCAGCCAGGCACCACAACCTAGCTATGCTACATTTAATGGCCTGGCACTTGAAAAACAACTGGGTTCTATGAACCAGCAATAAAGATACTACTCAAGCAAGGAAGACCTCAACAGCTTTAGCCTACTACATGGCATGGAAAACCTCTCTCTCCTGGGGGTATATTTATCAAAGAGTGAAGTTAAGAGGGAAGTTTCGCCACTAGAGTGAAATTCTGACACTCATTCTATGGGATTTTTAAAGACATATTTATCAAAGTGTTAATTTTCACTTTAACCCATTGATAAATACGCCTTTCAAAATCCCATAGAAATTAATGTAGAGTGACAGAACGTCACTCTTTGATAAATGTACCCCATGGTGCTCAACCAAGAACCTGAATTCTACATGGGTCTCGCCCAACATATTTATCAAGTTCTACACGTTACGTGTGTTTGTTTCTACAACGGCTGGGTTTGGCTGGACGTTCTACAGGCCGCGGTGGCATAGTACTCATTGAATATTATGCAAGGCAGTCCAATCATAATCAACCGGTTACATGGGGAAGCTCTTTGACATCACCACACATCTGCACTGACAGTTTTCTAGACTAGATCTGTTGGGCTTAATGAAGTCGTTTGCACATGGATAGGAAACAAACTACATCTGTTAAGGAACTACAAGTCCCACAATGCATTTGCCTGACTGTGGCTGTCAGACTCCTTCATTGCATTGTGGGACTTGTAGTTCCTTAACAGCTGGAGGGCCAAGTTTGGACACCCCTGAACTACAGGATCGTGTACAGTGGGTGTTTGTTAATGATACATTCTCTACTTGGAGTAAAGTTCTTAGCGGGGTTCCTCAGGGTTCGACATCATGTCAACTTTTATTTAACTTGTTCATTAATAACTTTATTGTAAGTAATATATTCGTGTTTGCAGATGAGACAAGGCTATACAGCCTATACATCCCAATCTGGGACGTGGCATCCTTACAACAAGATCTTGACAAACTGGCAATCTGGGCAGTGGCAAATGAGAGTCGATGTTGATAAATGTATAGTCATGCACTGTACAGTAGAACCCCGAATTTACGTCCACGGATTCTACGTTTTCCCGCCTTTTACATTGCTTTTTTGTGGTCCCACCATTTGCATGGGGTCTATTCACGGGATTTTACGTTGCTAAATCAGCCCAATCCCTTGACAAGCGACGTATCTGTAGCTGCATGCGTAACCTGGCACGCTCATGGGAGGGGCTGTGCTGGAGGAGCAGAAGGGACCAGGCCAAAAGAACACTTCTAGGAACAGAAGCGGCTGCTGGATTGAACAAGGAGGGGGCGCGAGGGTTTCTGAAAGCTGCAAGAAGCCGTTCTGTGTGAGTAGACACAGAAACAGCTAGTGTTTTGCAGAAGTAGGGGTTGGGGGGGGGAATTAACACTGTCTGGAGAGGCAGGCTGAAGGGGCCGGAGACAAGAGAAAAGTGAAGCGGCTGCTGTGTAACAGGAGGCAGAGGGAAAGAAACAGTACAGGAAGGCAGAGAAAGGGACCAGGGCACAAGACTGGACAACGAAGGGACAGGAGAAAGTCGCAAAGATAGCAAACTCTGTTGCTGAAGCATGTTAAATAACTTATAAACATGTTACCCTTATTTTACGTTTTTTTTTCACAGTCCCTTGAAAGACAAATTCGGGTTTCTACTGTATATACTAACAGACTCCTGCTGCACAAATATGGCAGCCCCCTCATACAGGAACATGGGGCATCAGACAGGTAATGTATTGTGCAAGCATTGTGCAAATACTTTATGGCAAAGTTTTAAGTAGCATTCAAAGGCATTATGATAGATGTAAAAAAAAAAATTGTTTAATTGTTGGTGTCAGTATCTCTTTAATGGGACTGCACTAGGCAAATCCATTATGGAAAATTTCCTTGGAGTCTTTGTAGATAATAAACTTGGCTGTAGCAAGCAATGCCAGTCAGCAGCATCAATGGCAAATAAGGTCTTGAGCTGTATTAAAAGCGGTATTGATTCACAGGGGTTATTCTTCAACTGTATAGAGCACTGGTAAGGACCCATCTAGAATATGCCGTACAGTTCTGGACTCCAAGGTTCAAACAGGACATTATTGAATAAGATAGGGTCCAGAAAAGGGCAACAAAGCTGGTAAAAGGTATGGAAAATCTTAGCTATGAGGACCAAGTAAGGGATGCTCACACTGAAGAAGAGACATTTAAGGGGTGATATAACTATGTATAAATATATAAGAGGATAATATAATAATCTCTCTAATGCTTTATTTACCAGTAGGTCCTTACAGCTAACACGGCGGATGGAAAATACAGTAGCTCATAGTACAACTTGATCCAGGGACTGGATCGGGAAGGAGTTTTTCCCCCTGAGGCAAATTGGAGAGGCTTCAAATTGGGTTTTTCCTGCCTTCCTCTGAATCAACTAGCAGTTAGGGTTGAGCTTGATGGACGTGTTTCTTTTTTCAAGTATACTTACTATGGACTATGTTCCCGTGTCCAGCATTTACACGACTAAGTGTGAGGCCCCTCTACCTGGATGTGAACATGAAACAAATATTGATCACTGATTGCAGAGATTGATGGTCCCATTTTGGATGGAAGAATCTTGTTCAACTGGCACACACAGTCAAGTTGACATTAATACAAATGTTCCATCCACTGCCAACTCAATGGTTTCACTGTAGGGGACCTGTCTCTTACAGAAACAGAAGAAATCCCGATTGGAGCACGCTAAACACATCACATGTCCAAGTCCTTCTAGCATAATGTTATGTGGAGAGAAGAGACAAAATTAGAGCATTTAAGTAAGTTACATACATTGAGATACTTCATTATCTGATCCAGGTTGTTTCTAGTTAAATAAAGGGATTTTCAGATAGTTTAAGAAAAGAAGTAAAGAAAAAACCCCACCCACGTGTGTTCTAATATTTAGTTAGTTAACGTTGTAACTGCGAGATAATTCAATTCATTAATTGTAATCGGTAGTAAAATTCATTGTGCTAGTCCGTTAAATTCATTAAATATAATCAGTGATGAAGTTATTTTACCTGGTCCAATCGAAGGGACTGGTTTTAATTAATCAAAATTCAATTGAATAATCAACCAAAATTGATTAGAAGTGCTTGAGAAGATGTGCAAAAAGTGCTAAGTGCTTATGTTATACAGCTATATCAACTCACTTAAAAAGACAATTCATTCATTATTCTCAAGATTCCGAGTTTATAGCTAGATACCCATTTAGGAAGTTAAATCCACATAAAAGGGTTAAATTACTTAAAGATACTAAAATCTATAATTCATTAAATACTGACTTCATCAACTAATATTTATTAAGAAAATTCATTTGACGATTACTAGTAATTAATTAAAGATATATCAATATAATGGCTAATAGCCATGGTGCAATTCTTTCATTTAAAAAAGGAGAAAATTAAAATCAACCAGCATTTTCAGAAAATCAAAGAGAAGAAACGGAAAATAGATAAGAGGTGGAGAAGTCCCAAGAATTTCTGCTACTTATCGTTTTTTCTAGGCCCTGGGACCCCACACGATGGAGTACGGCAAGCACTGTGGACTGTGGTCTCGTATTTACCTTGCTATCTATTGGAGAGCTAAGCTTCCCTAAAAAACCACAAATCACACAATATCATGTAGTAAAAAGAGAAGAGGAGAGGATTAAATGCGGTTAAAAAATTGCTTATTAGAATTTATGGTGAATAAAAAAGCTTTAAGCTAAAAAAAAGCAGAGAGCAAATTACTCTGTCACAAAGTTTTGCCAACGCGTTTCGCCAAAGCTTTCTCAAGGCAACAAAATATCAAAAAGCAAAGTGTAAGTGCGCCGCGATAAGCGTCTATTTGAAGGCTTGAAGCAGAACCAATTCGGAGGCGTCCCACCGGAAGTGCGTATCGCGAGAATCACGTCGCGTTCCAAGACAGACCAACGCAAGCTCGCGCACGTACAAATCCATCCAAGCAACTTCCGGTTAGGAGTAACTCAACGGGATTACGTATAGCAATTCCCTAGAGAATATAAATCCTGATTCACACCTTTCTCTTTTTTCAAATAAAGGGATTTTGTACTCACTGGAAAATCTTGTAGGCCCTCCTATCAGTGCAGTTATGTTTAGGTTCACCTCTGAAGGCAGAACAGAAGAATTGGTCTCTTGGCCCCTCCCTCCAGATATATAGGCTGGCTTCACCTCTCCAGTTCTGTTGCAAAGCTTGGTGAGGTCATTAGGAGACAGCAAGTAGGAAGGAAGGTCAAGAGACAACAGTATGGAAAGTAACATAGTAACAGCCTGGTTGGGACTAACTGCACTGACAGTTTGGATCTACTAGAAAAGGATTTTCCAATGAGTACAAAATCCCCTTTTCTCTAGTCTGCCCTGCAGAATAGTGGTGACATCCAAAAGCTGTGGGAAGGCTGACCCTCCGTTATCTCAGTCATAAACTTATGCAACTGCAACTTGTAAAACTTTACGGCCGAACACGGCCTGTATAGAAGCAAAAACATGTAACTGGTAAAAAGTTATAAAAGTGTTGGGTGAAGGCCATGTGGATGCTTTGCATAAATTTTGTAGGGCCCAAGAGGTAATTTGTGCCCTTGTAGAGTGGGCTGCCACACTGAATGGCTGTTATTTGTGGCTGAGATTGTAGGCCTGGTTAATGGTCTCTACAAGCCATCTGGCAACAGTCCTTTTGGACATTGCTAGACTGTTGTGAGCTGGATTGTAGGAAACTAGAAGCGAGTCTGATTGTCTAAACGCAGTTGTCCTTTTTTTGTAAATCTTAATCGCCTGTATCACGTCAAACTTATGTAGCAGTCTTTCTTTATCGTTAGTTGGATTTGGACAGAAGGATGGAAGAACAATCTCCTGGTTTATATGGAACCTCAATGCTACTTCTGGTAAAAACCCAGGTACTGTCCAGAGGACGACCGTTATGGACTACAAGCCATGGCTCTTTGTGTGACAATGCTGCCATTTCTGACACTCTTTTGGCAGACGATAATTAATTACGACAAGAAAGGCTACTTTTAGCGTTAACCATTTTAGGTTGCATTTGTTAAGAGGTTCAAAAGGTGCCCTTTGTAAGATTAACAAAACAAAAGGGCGGTCTGATCCATAGAGCTCCTTGTAGGAACTATTGGGTGTCTGGTTTATCTGCCATTTAAAGTGGAAATACACTGATAAGGCGGATACCTGAGATTTTAGTGTACTAGGTGTTTAAAAAGCCTGCCATTACTTGCGGTGTACTGTCTTTCCAAGATAGCTATTTCTCCTCACACTAGTCCAGGAAAGTTCGCCAAAGTCTGTGGTAAACTTTTGCTGTGGATGCCTTTCTTACTTGTAGAAGAATGTTTATTACTGGTGGGGAAAAGCCTCTTTTGGCCCACTATTGGGTCTCAAAGGCCAAGCTGTTAAACGGAGTGTAGAAGATCTGGTTGTAGAGGAAATCTCCAGTGTCTGGAAATTGACATGCTAATAACATCTGTGTATCAGATGAGGCCAATCTGGTGCAATAAGGGTTGTCTTCACTTTTTCCTGCTTGATCTTGGCTATAACTCTGGGTAATATTACTAGTGGGGGTAAGGTGTACACCGTCTGGAAGTTCCAGGGAATCACTAAGGCATCTATGAAGGCTGCCCTTGGGTCCCTGGCCCTGGAGCACAGAACTATGTCTGGCATCCCCCACTTGGTGGTTAACTTGTCGAATATCTCTGGGTGAGGGCTCCATTCACTTTGGTTGATTTTTTGCCTGCTGAGGAACTCGGCTTCAAAGTTGAGTACTCTAGGTAAAAACAGAGCTGAGATGGTTGGTATATGTTCAGCCTTCTACCTTCTACCTCTTGCAATGCTAGTATGCTGCGGGTTCCTCCTTGCTTGTTCACGTAGGCCACTGCTGTGGCATTGTCAGGTTGGACCATCCTTGAAAGGCTAACACTATAGCATGCAGTTATAGCACATTAATGGCAATCGGGACACCTGTTAAGTTCATCAGCCTTGTAATGTGTGAGAGAGGCATACCGCTCCCCATTCAAATGTACTGGCATCGGTCATTTGGACTTCTTAAGTTATAGGCGCCCAACTTATTCCTGTAATTAGGTTTGCACGTATCGTCCACCAAGACAGACTGCCGCTTATGTGGGTAGGTAAAGGAATGACTTGCTGACTATCTTGGTGATCTTTGTTCCAGTACTTTAAAAATTTTCATTGTAGAGGTCGCAAATGAAACCTGGCCTACAGTGCTGCCACTATGAACCCTAGAAGTTGCAGGCAGTCGCGTCCTGTTGTGGCAATAATTATGTTTTCTACCTTGGCTTCTGTTAACTGTACTGTTTGACATCTGGAGTCGAACTGTAGGCCGAGAAAGCGTATTTACTGGGAAGGTAGTTGTGCACTATTTTGATGGTTGATTAACCACCCATGCTATGTCAGGACTTGTAGAGTTAATGCTCTATCCTTGGTGGCGTGACTCTATGTGCTTTGAGTAGGAGATCATCTAAATATGGTTATACATGGATTTCCTTTGTCCTTAAGTGAGCTTTCATTGGTGCTAGCATTTTTGTGAACACTTGTAGTGCTGTACAAAGACTGAAGGGAAGAACCACAAATTGGAAGTGTTGATCTCTAACCGCAAACGTAGAGAAGGTTTGGGAGTTTGGGTGCATGGGAACATGGAAGTACGCATCCTGTAGATTGATCGATGTCCTTTAGCATTTGGGTTTCATGAAGTCTATTGCTGACCTGATCGATTCCATCTTGAACTTTTGAGCCCACAACACCGGGGCCTTCCAGCCCCACATCAGGCCCCCCACCTCCTGGCCCCACAACATCAGGGCCTCTGCCCCCACAACATCGGGGCCCTACACCTCTGAACCCACATCAGGACCCTCTGCCTCCCAGCCCCACAACATTGGGGCCCTCTGTACCCAGATAAGGGCCCTCTGCCTCCCAACCCTACAACATTGGGCCCCACTACATCAGGGCCCTCTGCCCCCACAACATCTGAGTCCTCTGGGCCCACAACACAGGGGCACTCTGGGCCCACAACACCGGAAGCCTCCACCTCCCAGCCCCACAACATCGAGGCCCCACACCTCCCGGCCTCCACAACATCGGGGCCCTCTTCCCCCACAACATCAGGCGCATTCATCCTGGGAGCAAATCTGATCAATGTTAAGGGGTAAGGAATGAATTTTTCCCTCTAGTGAAGCAGATTGGGCCAAGCTTCAAAGAGGTTTGTTGCCTTCCTCAGGATATAAGAGCCAAGTGAGGGTTCATAGGAAGGGCTCCCTATTATCTGTATAATAATATAAGTAAATCATTCTTTAGGCCTGTGTCAGTGCACCTGTCAGTACAAAACCATCTGCTGCTCCCACTCAGGCCCAAGTTGTTTTCTCTGACGTCTCCGGGGGACACAGGAGATGCATGGGGTAAAGCTCCATCCTTCAGGAGGCAGGACACTTGACAAATTGAAAAGGGGGTGTGCCAGTACCTAGGCTTTACCCCTAGCACTTCCCCTTTTACCTCAGTGTCCTGTCCACAGGAGGATGGACCTACCGGTCTCCAGTGAGACCCGTCTGAGAAATCTACGGTCATCGACTAGCGCTGACACCAGGGGCTAGACTTGGTCTAGACGGGCCACACCAACAGCAGGGGTGGCACAGGTCACATACTTAGCCTGCATTAAATGTCTTTCAAAATTTCCACTGGGTCAGTCAGAACCGCTTTGCCGCTCCTGTTCACACAGAGATGAATCAGCGCCAGAGCTCACAGACCATATGCAGACCAGCAAAACTGTATCCCCCCCTACAGAGGGAGATTCCCAAGGCCCAGTGCCTAGAACCATACCTGATATAGCAACACCTGCTTGGGCTGTACAACTGTCGCAATCCCTGGCATCCCTACAAAACATTCCTTCTCTGGCTGATTCCATAGCCAACACAATAGTGGAGACCATTGAAAAATCTATGTCTCAAGTACAGGACAAGTCCAGGCACAAGCATAAAAAAAATTAGTTCTAAACGCAATAGACCCACTTCACCACTAATTCCTGCTATTGAAACTTCTGACTCAGAGTGTGAACAAGAGGGGGAGATCCTATCCTCTACCTCCCCTTCAGAAGATGAGGAAGATGGAAGCGGGGTTGAAAAGGGTATTCACCATGATGTGGAAGGCATAATACGGGCGGTCATCAGTACCTTGAAGCTGGAATTCCCCACAGATCAACAAGCGCCAGCTAAAGGCCTGTTCAAGAGACAGCGGAAGTCAATAACTGAGTTTCCTTCACATGATCAGCTACTAGCGGTCGTTCAAGACGTATGGAATGCACCAGATAGAAAATTCCAACCCAACCGTAAATTTTCCAAATTGTATCCATTTCCCAAGGATCTCGTAGAAAAGTGGGCTGTTCCTCCACTGGAAGATGCACCAGTTTCTAGACTCTCCAGGAATACCACACTACCGGTGACTGATGCAGCAGCATTCAAGGACCCCACCGATAAGAGAATGGAGGGGTTTCTGAAGGCATCATTCGTAGCTTCAGACTCTTCACTTCGGATCGCGCTAGCCACAGCATGGGTCTGTAGAGCCATGGAGTCCTGGGCCACAACACTGATTTCTGGTCTACAAGATGGATCTCCCAGAGCATCCCTACTAGATACAGCACGTGGTATGGCTGAAGCCAGCGCATACCTCAGCGAGGCGGCGCTAGACACAGCACAGTTGGCAGCATGTTCCTCATCACTGGCAGTAGCCGCCCGTAGAGCAATTGGTCAGCAGACTTAGGTTCGAAGAACCGGAGGCAAGATTACCTTTCTCCCTCAGTCGAAATCGCATTCAACCAATGCCTTTTGCAGAAGAAGGTTTTTTCGTGGCCAAAACAGCAAATCTTCCAAACGATCAACTTCGCCACGCAGATCCACCTTTCGCAACAAATTCTCCGACAAGGCCAGACCCCCTGTCGACCTCAGAGAAATGGATTTAACGGTGAGTACATAAATCCTGTTTTTGTCTCAGGGAAAGGTAAAGAGCTGGTCTTTGCTGTAATACCAGGCAGGCGGCTGTTCATTTGTGGGTTTATGGAGGCCAGACTGATGACTTCATGCATTCATGGAGCTCACATGCAGGGCCCTTTCATCCACTTCTTGTCTGTTAGGCAAGAGATTAGTAAGTTTGTGGGACAAATTGGTGTTCCAATCAGATTCCTTTACTACCACATACCTATAATCCATGTCACTTATGATTAAATATTCTCATTATAAACCTAACCCAGTTAGGAACCAGGGATTGGACGATGTGCTTGAGCAGCAGCCGCAGTAAGAGGAAAAGTAACCTGGGCACAACAAGGGGCCAGTGAAATGGGAAAGTGACTAACACAATCAGGACAGGGTTATGGGGTGATTAGAGGGCACTTCTATAGTTACTTTATATAACACAGGCAGGGTAAAGAAAGGGCAACCATGGGAATCCAATCAGTGAGGAGGGCAATAAGGGGTAAACAGAGGGTACTGGTTGTAATCAAACTCCTTCATTAAGATCTAGGACACAGCAAGGGTTAAGCTGGGGAGTAAAAAGAGGCAAGTGACAGGGTACAGTAGGGGTTAAGCTGGAGGGCACAGACAGGTAAGAGAAAGATTAAAGAAAGGGTTAATCTAGAGGTCAGACACAGTAAGGCAGTGCAGCACATGTAGTGTCAGGCTGCAGCATTCACTCCTGCTGGGTCTCCTGGGCAGAGTTCCATAGTGCTGAGGCCAAAGCTAAAATACACAAGCTACAGATCTCATAAGAACACACGAGAGGGACAATGGAACAGGCAGAGACTTAGACACTTCATGTACAGTAACAGAATGGGGAGTATCTGGCATGGGATGGGTATATTTAGCACAGATTATTTAATGGGAAATCACATTCTTGCTGTTTATTAGGATAATTCAATCACTAAGCAGTTCCACGTCTGCTTTCTATTCTACAGTGGGGTCTGTGGGTCATGAGTTAGAGATGAATACATTGGATATACATCATTCCCATGCTATTTGTAAGGCACTAGCACAATGAAGGAACTCTTGTGTCACTTGAGCACTTGTCTTCAAGAGAATCTTGTGACAAGAGGAAATATTGTGAAGGAAATCTTCAAAACATGTTTTTATAGAACAAACTTTATCAATTTGGTCCTGTAAGTGGCGGAGCGCCCCTGCCATTGAGCTGTAAGTAGGACACTGGATACTGGGTTAGGTCTGTCACCCAAATAAATGTGTGTTACATCAGATCACATATAAGACATAACTAAGCACAAAAGCCTGGGGACCAAGTAAACTAAACCTGTCCCCTTGCACCTCCATGTAAGCAAATATACATAAAGGTGCCTGTAAATAATGGGGCAAAAATGGTATGAATAATAGGGGCCCATAAGGTAGAGCCCAGCATCAGGACAGGCACCCACGGAACACCCTAAAAGTGGTTAGACTGTAGGCAGAAAAAATCCAGGCCGATTGTAAGCTCAATTTTCCCCCACATCCCAAAGTTGAAACTAACCTTTTATACCTGTCCTGGTTGATCCACCTGCATAATGATGTCATGTTCAGCAACATGTGATGTCACTTCCGATTTGCGTGGCTTGAGCTGAAGTTTAAGGCAGTGCAGGTAGGTATCAGCGTGGGGGACAGGTTCTGAGTTAGTTGGTCTGGGTTTCATATGGATCTGCCCAATTGGACCCATTCAGGGACCTTCATTTAGAGCCCCATATATTAGAGTGCCAGAACTGAAGCTGGATGGAGACACACATGGTGAGAAGGACATGGTGAAATGGTCAACAGTCAAAAGTAGAGAAAGACAAAAGGAAAAAGAGAAAACAACTAAGACATTCCTACAATAGAACAGAATGACAGAAGGATATTGGAGAGGAAGGGAATATATAAATATAACAGAAAGGTATAAATAAATGAAGACCCTACTCTCAGATACACAGTAAGATGAAGATAAAGCTTATTGAATGTATAGAATATTGCTTCCCTGTATGTTTGCATTTATGCAAATAAGTATGGGCTACACCCTGCTTCCATTAAAGCAGTTATACACCTTTAAATTAAATGTTAGCATGATGCAGAATGTGATATTCTGAGTCAATTTGTAAAAGGTCTTCATGTTTAATTATTTCTGTTTTGTTAATCATTTCACTTCTTTTGCAGCAGCAGCAGCTCTCTAGTTTGCAATTTCAGCCTCTATCTGGTTGCTAGGGGCCAAATAATTGTAGCAACCAGACAGTGGTCTGAATGAGAAACCGGCATACCAACAGGAAAGGGCTGAATAGAAAGATATACAATACAAAGTACCACTAACAAAGTTGTAGCAACACAGAGCAATAGGTTCTAGACTGGTGGAGTCAGCGACCCCCCCTATTTGAAAGCTGAGAAAAAAAAATCAGAAAAAGAAGGCAGATAATTTAAGAACATAAAAATAAAAAAGGCCAAAAGATCAGTTGCTAACAACAGTACAAGGAATTTGAACTAATACCAAAGGATACATTGTCCCCTGTATCACATAAAACTTTTGAGTATAAGAATTACAGGGATGTTTCATTAAACGGCATCTCCACCTAATAATGGCTTTTTTGTATGATAGAAGCAACGCACCGTTACAAATTAACAACACATTTTCAATGGCTTTAAAGGGGAATTCAACCCCACAGTGCTAAACCTCTCCCCTCGGCCTACCTCTCCCCCGGGCTATTGCCCCTAATTCGCTACTTACCCCTCTGTGTAGGTCCCCTCCAGCGAAGTTCACGGGCGACATCTTCTATCCAACCGCTTCTTCCTGGATTCGGCGCCGCAGATGGCACCATTGAACTTCGCTGGAGGGGACCTACACAGAGGGGTAAGTAGCAACTTAGGGACCACAGCCCAGGGGGAGAGGTAGGCCAGGGGGAAGAGGGAGGGGGCCTATGGGGGGGGGTAGGGGTTAGAGCTCGGGGGGCTGAATTCCCCTTTAAAGCTATTACTGAATGGATGTTCATATTCTCGGCACTGCTGCTCCTGACTCATGAAATAATGTAGTAGATGCCAACTGATTAATTTGGAAGAGAACAGACTTTGCTATATGAAGCAGTTGCTGCCATTGCTGATACGCAGACCAACAAACAGGCCCATGTGGCATTAGCCACACATTAAACAAACACTGATTTCAACTGCAACTGACAAAAAACCATCAAACCAATATCAGTGCGTAATGCTTGTCCGGTGGAGTCAATAGTGGGAGAGACCGAAGCCAGAGAAGAGAGGAAGCATTGAAGGCTACCTATGTCCCATATCACACTAAAATCAGCCTGGGTGGGACTAACTGCACTGACAGTTTGGGCCTACGAGAAAAAGATTTTCCAGGGAGTCCAAAATCCCCTTTTCTCTAGTGGCCCTCCTGTCAGTGCAGACGTAAAGGAGATCCAAAAGCTGTCTCTCACATAAGGTGGGTAGGACTGAACTGAAGGATGTGTAGCACATTTCTCTTGGATATCACTCTGCAGTTGCATGAAATGAGAGTATGAAATGAGAAGACCTTGCTGATCTTTTCAAGTATAACCTTGAGAGCCTTGATGACAACAAATATTTTTAGTGAATTCTACTGCCTCGAGAAGATTGCTTTTATTTCACTGCCTGCTCTGCTAAATCCTGGTTGTGACGGTTTCCTTTTGCTGAAGGCTCAGGGCAGTGCATCTAGACCTCTTCTATTAATCATTGAGCTACTTTCATGTTGTTGGACCCTTTCTTCTTTGTTTGATCTTTTCAAGTATATTCGGACTGCCCGGATCACATCAAGGTTTTGAAGCAACCTCTCTTTATCATTACTTGGGTTTGGACAGAAGGACGGTAAGATGATGTCCTGATTCTGTAACTACTTTGGGCAGAAGTCCAGGAACTGTCCCAAGTACAACCTAATCCTGATGAAGGCTGAGCTACGGAGCTTTGCTGGACAGCACTCATTTCGCCAAAGGCATTGCTATCAAGAAAGTTACTTTAAGTGAGAGACACTTAACGTCACACCTAAAAAGTGGTTTGAAGGGGCATGTTGCAGTACAAGTCCCAGGTTGCTACTGGTTCTTTAATGGAAGGCCATATCCATGGCGCTGCTTTGAGCTATTTTTGGATTGTTGCCCGCCCATATTTTGTGTGTTAGGGCCATGAGGGCTGATACCTGTGTATACAGTGTGCATAGGCCTAACCCCTTCTGGAATCCCTCCATATGGAATTCCACCACTGTAGCTACTGTCCGTCATCCCAGCTGCACCAAGCAATGAATGTTTTCCACACTCTTTGGATGTGGACTTGCAGACTATGTTTATAGTCTGCTACAAGAGTCCATGTCTTGCCCACCAGGTGGCCTCAACAGACAGCTGTCAAACTGAGTAATGGTAGTTTTGGGTGTGTGAGAGGTCCCTGTACCTGGTTTGGCCAATCCAGTGCTATGGTAGTGGCTGCGGTCATTTCCATTATTCTCCTGATGACCCTGTGTAGTCGTGGGAAGGCATACACCATAGAAAAGTTCCATGGGGTGACTAGGGCATCCACAAATGCCACCCCAGGGTCTCTCATTCTGGCGCAATAGACAGGGAGCTTCACATTGTGTTTGGAAGCAAACATGTCTAGCTTTGGGGTCCCCCATCTGTGTATCAGTTGATTTAACACTTTTGTGTTGAGTGACCACTCTCCCTGTTCTGCTTAAGAAGTCTGCTTCCCAGTTCTGCACCCCTAAAATGAACACGGCTGATATACTGGGAACCGAGTTCTCCACCCAAGTTAGGATATGTGACACCTCCTGCATGGCTTGTCTGCTACGTGTGCCCCCTGGTTGTCGACGTATGCCACCGATGTATTCTGACAGAGTGACATCTGAACGGTGTTGACCAGCCTTCCAGTGTCCGAGAGTCTAGCACACTGATGGGACGTAGTCTCTCTTCCCTGGCCCAAGTTCCCTTTTTCACTGCTCCCCAGCCCCTGAGGCTAGCATCCATAGTCACTATTTGGCAAGTACTGTGCACCCAACTCCACCCTGATTGAGGTTGTTTGCTCTTGTCCAGCATACTAGGCTGTCTTTGGTCTCTCGCGATATGGTTATCAGCTGTTTTAGGTCTTGATGGTTTCCATTGCAATACTTCAGGAAATTGTTTTGCAATATCCGGAGAAACCTAGCATACAGGATGGCCTGCAGGATTTACACCATCAGACCTAGGAGATGTAGACAATCCTCTACTGAGACCTGTGTTCTGGTTTGGAAGCAGTATGTTGTAGAGATCATTGTGTCAACCTTGTCTTGAGGCAGGTATAATTTCTGTGTGCGTGGGTTGAAATGAAGACCCAGGAATCAGATCTTCTGGCTTGATAAGAGAGAGCTCTTGCTTGTTCTGTTGTGCTGGCTTTGATCAGGAGATTGTCTAGGTAGGGAATGATATGTACCCCTAGAGATCTCAGGAGCTCTCTCTAGAGCTAGAAAAACTAGTGGTGCAGTACAAAGTCCAAAGGGTACTGCTGCAAACTGATAATGACAGTAGTTGATGGCAAACCTAAGAAATAGTCTGGACTGTGGACAGATGGATACATGCAGGTAGGCGTCCAGCAGGTCGATTGTCGTCATGAAAATCCCTGGCTCCATGGCTGCAATTACTGACCAGATGGACCCCATTTTGAATTTTTGATTTGAGACTATATGGTTTAAGAGCTTTAGATTGAGTATTGGCCTGAAGGTGCCTTCCTTCTTCCATTCTAAAAAGACAAAATGGTATTCGGTAGCCCTGACGAATGACAGTTAGTACCCAAGTGTCCATCACGTTTCCCATGTGCCCAGAAATTCCTGAAGCCCCTTACTCTTTGCGTGTTCTGGTTTCTGTAGTTAGGCCGAGCTACACTTTGTAGTGTTAGGTGTTTTGCTGACTCAGGACTGTTGGTGCCAGGTGGTCCTAGTGAGTCTGACGTTCTGTCCTGTAGAGGGTTGCCTGGTTTTTGAACGAAAATGACAAAAGGGTCTACTCTGAGAATTCCATCCCCTCCTCCCGATGTATCTGTTGTGTCCCCTCACCAATGATGTAGCCACAATACCCAGCGCGCCACCACTTTATTTGCCATAGTCTTCGCCGCCAGTTTTATGACCTCAAGCGCCGCCTCTGCTAAGAAAGAGAGTGTACTTGACAATTTATCTACTTCTGATTGAAGCTGTTGTCTTGATGTTGCTGGGTGTTGAGCCAGCTCTTGTGTCCAGTGGTGTACTGTGAGAGCTAGGTCAACTGATGCTGCCGTTGGTCTCAATATTACCATGGCGGCCCAATGGATCCTTAAAGGACACCTCTTCTGTTGGTAAGGCTGTTTGTCTAGACAGCCGGGCCACTGCCATGTGTACCTTGTCCCACTTTTTTTTGGTGTCCATCAAGTATGGGGTAGGTTTTGAAGAATCTGTGGGTGAGAGCCACCCGCCTGATATCAAGCATCAAGCTTGGGTGGATTGAGGGAGGTTGGGTGCGGGTCGTGGAAAACTCGACCGCACATCACTAAAACATACATACATATATATATATATAT
>CM044445.1:8863049-8893230 GCA_024363595.1 Xenopus borealis
GTACTAGAGTGAGGGCTGGTGGGTACTAGAGTGAGGGCTGGTGGGTACTAGAGTGAGGGCGGGTCTGGGGCCACTGCACAGTCCTGGTTACCTTCACACGGAAGCGGATCATGGCCAGGCGGATGCAGTGAGCGAGACAAGCGGGCGGTAGGAACCAGGCCCGAGGGGGCGGGGTGCCCTTGTTCCCGACGTGGCCGACTATAAGCTGAGCCGTCTGCCTCTCTCCTTGTGCTTTCCGTGCCCATTCTGGTAGCCTTTCTTTGGCTAGTGTGCCGTTGAACATGGCTACCAACTCCAAGCCGCCCTGGTATAAACAGGCCTGAGACAGTGCAGCCAAGTATCCCAGCATGGCGTTCCACTGCCCCCCGCACACCCAGTCCGTCTGGTAGCCGCCATAGAGACGCTGCAAGGCAGAATCAGCATCCACTAAGACTCGGCAGGGCGGGGGAGCAGCCAGGGAAAGGGGCTGTGGGGGAGGCGGCGGAGGAGCCGGTGGGTAACCCCCGGGAGACAGGCCGGCCCTGTGCTGCTGTCTGGCTACAGTCCTCGACAACTTCAACAAGTCCACGGGCACCACGGCCCCCGGGCAGCGCTTCTCCAGGAACTCCTGGAAGCCCTGAACTCCCATGCTGCTGCCGCCGGGCGGAACGAGGCTGAGGCGGGGGAGAGAGAAGTAATGAGACAGCTGGGGAGGGCGAGAGGAAACCCCTCCTCAGAGTGTCCTGATAATGCACGGAAGAGAGGTCCTGCTATGGATCCTTCCTCACAGTATTCTGACAGTGGCAGAGGGTCCCTGGGCGGCATAGGCCGCCATCTTAATCGCCTTCTTCTTGTGAGGCACCAAAGTGGGTAACGAAGGGTGCCCGGGACTGTGGGGAGGTGCTGGCAGCAGAGGGAACCCTGGGACTGGCTACATGGGCTGGAATGATTGGTTGATGGCACTAGGGGAGGGCTGTTATAAAAAGGGAAGCTGCTAACTCTCCTCCTCCTCTTGTGACATCACAGGCACCTGGAGCAGTGAGCGGACTGGCAGCAGTGTGTCAGGTCTCCTGTAATGGCGGCCGATCCCCTGGTTGCTAAGGTCTGGGAGCTGCCCAGAGAGAGGGCACAGTATATCCAATACTGGCTGCTGGGAGAAATTACACCCCCTCCCAATGAGGCTGTGTCAGGCAGCCGGGGTCAGAGCTCATCACTCAGGCTGTGTCCCGTCCCCACAAGCTGGAAAGAAGAGAGCCATGTCTGCAGCAGCACAGAGCTAGGGCAGCAGCTGATGATGTCAGGGAGGAGGCGGCTCCAGTGCTCCTTCAGTCTCCTCCCCTGCACGATCATTAACCCCTTCTGCTGCTGTTCACTCCCTCTCACAGTCTGCAGCCTGGGTTATTGCTACAGCCCCTGCAGTACTAATATTCTTCTTCTCCTCAATCAACCTCTATTCTCCTAGTTTGTTTTCTTTACATACTGTAATCAATTATTCTATCTATTTAGCCTCTTTGTTCTCATAGAAATAGGGAATGGCCATGAAATAGGTCAAATGTTTATCAGCATGAGGCCCCCTGACACTGGTATTCTGATGGGCCAGTCCGACACTGATTGTGACCCACCTTCTTTCAGCCCCCAGATTGCAGTCCTGGCTGGAGCCCTCCATGTGCTCAGAGCCCCCTCGTTCCCATGATTCAGCGCTGGCAGGCTACATTGGTGGCGAGGGACCAAACAGCCCAGTAAATACGGACTGTCTATGGCATCTTACAGCAGCCCTTCTGGCATTTGCCAGAACTCCCATGAGGGGCCCCCACCACTCCGCCCACACTCCCATGAGGGGCCCCCACCACTCCGCCCACACTCCCATGAGGGGCCCCCACCACTCCGCCCACACTCCCATGAGGGGCCCCCACCACTCCGCCCACACTCCCATGAGGGGCCCCCACCACTCCGCCCACACTCCCATGAGGGGCCCCCCTACAGGGCTGCTGCCACCGTAAATTTAAAGTACCATTAGCGAGGATAAGGACTGGCTCAGTGGGACCCACCAGGTTTTTTTCCCGGCGTACAGTCTTATCTGGGTGCCTTGTGGTTCTTATACCATGTATAGCAGCCTCTCTGAATCAGAACATAAAAGAACAGAACCATTATTAGTATATTTTTCTGCTGTTTTAGCCGGGATGTATACAACTGTGACTTAATAAAAACGCAGAGAACATTTAATAATGACAGTTTAATGAACGTTTTCTTTTTAATGCAAACTTTACAAGATTCGTCCGTAGTTAAACGATAATTACAATTCCAGTAATGGAATGTTAGTTCTCTAAAATACCCCAAAAAAGTGCATGCTGCGTCTCTAAACTTAAGTATATTGCAGTAAAAGACCAACTTTCAAAAATAAACACAGTACTTGTAATAAGAATATATATATTATGTATAAAACACAAACCACTGGCAGAACGTATGCAGGGATCTGTTCAGACTTGTGTCAAATAATAATAATAATACAAAAAGAAAAAAAGGCCAGGAGTAAATCGGAGCCTCCATTTCGGAAGAATTGAAATGTGAATTGATCTCCTCCTCCTATTTAGGGTGCCGCACTCACTGCTATTTTGGGATCCAGCAGCTTCTGAGGGAACAACATGCTGAACAAAAGCAAAATGATTCACAGTTTGGAGAGGACAAAACGATCAAATGGGAATGAAAGGGAAAAAAAAAAACCCAAAACAAGAGAATAACAGCATCACTCTGAGATCAGCGGCTAGATTCACAATTCACAGGATGAAACAGCAACATGTTAACCCATTCAATGTTCCTTTAAATAAAAGCTAAACATAATAATAATAATAAAGGGATACAGTGAGGTTTATGGTAGAACTCAAAGTTGGTGTTAGCGTTGGAAAAGCAAAATTAAAAATGTAACGGCACAGGATAAAATAAAATTTGTATCAAAGCCCGAGCTCCAATGCAAAATGTTGGCTTTCACGCCAAACTCATGATCTCTTCCCATGAGGAACCTCTTGGGTGCAGACTTATCCCCGGCATGTTGTACCCTCGACATTTTGGACACTACGGCCCCCCGTTTCTCAAAGCGGCAAAGGATGAATCCAAAGCTCCTGCCATAGAATGAGGTCTGGGAGTCATTTATGAGAAAGGATTTCATCTCCTTGTTAAACATGGCTTTATCCAAATGGGAAAGAGCTGGAGACCGTTGGAACTCGTACGGAGCGTGCAAACCAGAGGCAGAAATCTACTCAACTGATAGAATAAAACAGGAAACCAAGAACATAAAATAACTGAAAGCACAGCACTAAGTTTTCTCACATTGCTCTTCCGACAAGGTTCTATTAATGACTCTACCATAGTATAATGGATCGATAGGGCAGGAGCTCCTCTCTTCTGAAAGATTTGCCAGCCTGGGTTCTATTTTAGTGAATGATACCGTCTTGTTCTTTCCCGGGGATTATTGCAGAGGCCCAGAACTGCGCACACGTGCACTACAGCAAATTGTCAGCATTGAGCATATAAATTCCAATTGGGATTGTCTGCAAAGAATCCCTGGAAAAAGTAAGGGATGCACCGAATCCAAGATTGGGTTTGGGGTTCAGCCAGGAGTCCGGTGAATCCTCACGCCTGGTCAAACAGAATCCAAATCTTAATTTGCGTATGCAGTTAGCATTAAGCTTCTGTTGGGACGGAAAATAATAAAATTTAAAATGGAACAGCACAAAATAAAGATCCAGTGCAAAAAGTTGGCTTTCACATTGGTTCGCCTAATGCCAAATTATGCAAATTAGGGAAGGGAAATTAGGATTTGGAACGGTATTCCACCAAATCTTTCATGGGCGATTCCCATATGGTAGATTCGGTGCATCCCTAGAAAACAGTAGCCAGGGTGGCAGCCACTAGGACAGTAGCTAGGGCCAGTGTGTTTTCTTTAGAGCAGACGAGTGCAGGCCTAGTGATCAGTGGTGGGTGCCTAACAAACTCCCCCAGTGAATAAGACATATGAACCCAATCGATATGTAGAACCATGTGGAGCACATAGTGCTATGTTTCACCTGCTTCTCACTGAATATCTGGTCTGGATGCATATTAATTACATGCGGGTAATTGCCCATATTGTGTATAACACCTACAGTTACAACACAATGCCCAGTTGAATCTAAACAGCTCACCCGTAACAAATGGAACAGCCTGCTGCACAAACAACTCATCAAACATCCGAAAAGGCAAATCGTTTTGGTTTTGGTGTTAAGCCTGGGGGGGGGCTCCACATTGTAACTTTTAGGTTTCTTCTACAACTTACGCACCGTTAGAAGGAGTAATGGCCAGTGCCCAGGTAAAAGAACGAACCAGTATTGGAGAAGCGAGTTTAATTCTGAAAGGTGCCTTTGCCTCCGTAACACACACATTAAAAATGGCTAGTTGCCATATCACTAGCCTGTAGAATGTAACAGCAAATACTCCAGCGTAGGACCCTCCAGCGGCAAACTTTAAAAATCCGATGCCCCTGAAAGGATCAGATGAGCGGATGCTGAACTTCACAACTACCAAAAAGGATGACGCATTTTGAACCACTGTAAAAGCCGGGGAGTTGTCGGAAGCAAACGCAACACAGGTTTGTATAATTGAAAGCTAAACACAAGCAAGGGAAAGGATTTACACAAATAACGTAGGAGCAGAAAATGGTCAGATTCCAAAAAACGCAACATCTTTAAATTGCTAAATCTTCTCTATCACCAAATATGATGTGATCTTTATTCAGACGTTCCTGCAACTCCGTGTTACGTATAACGTCTTAAAAGCTCTTTATTACAAAAAGTATCACCAGTCATGCCAAGCCCATCCTGAAACTGAAAAAGCAGCTGATGGCGAACAATATGGCACGTTTAGTTCCAAGTTAAACAAGTTATAGAGCCCTTTCCATGCTAGAGCTGAAATTGCGGATGCAAGTATTGGACCCCTTATCCAGAAACCAGTTATCCGGAGTGCTCCAAATTCCGGGAAGCCGTGCCGAATCTGCTGCTGTGGGAGCAGACCTGGAGAATCACTAGGGATCACGGTGTAAACTGTGTGCCGTAACAACTCCTTTAGGTCAGATGAGCTTAAAGGGTATCTATCGCAAAAATGAAAAATTAATATAAGTTTCACCTCACTGAAATAAGACACTTTCTAATTACAATCAATTAAAAATTCTGTACAGATTAATAAATAAATTCTCCCACAACCTGTCACTCTTCATGCCGAGGTCTGGGTCAGATTTGGATTGACAGGTGGGTCTAATACATCTTTTAGCAGAATAACTGGAATAACCAACTCCGGCACAAACAAAACGTAACAAAATAATAGACTCCGGCACGCACAGAAATGGGATTTCCATCAGAGCCTAGGTTAAGGGTGCAACCCCCTGAAGGGTGTATGAGACCTGTCAATCAAAAAACCGACTCCAACTACTACATGAAGACAGAATGAAGAGAGACAGGTTGCTCACGAGAGGGGGAGAGTGAAGATTAACTTGATTATTTCATAAATGGCACTGAATGTTTAATTGATTGCATTTAGAAAGTTTCTCATTTCAGCCATAGGAAGCTTATATTACCTTTTCATAATAGATCCTCTTTAAAATAAACAAACTGGGCCAGTTCACGGTGAGTACAATAAACGCCTTTTGTCCTCCAATATCGGGCTGATCCAATCGATTGGATCATAATGAAAGCGATGCAGCGTTCGGATTGATAGGATTTTTAGCCAATCGACATCTGTCCAACTTTAGGCCAGAAAGAGATAGGAGAAGCCCGTCGGAGGGCCACACACATAGGGTTGCCACCTGGCCGGTAAAAATGATTCTTGAACCCAATGTCATTGAAAGGGACAAAATCTAAATATAAGAGAAGGCCGGTATTTTTTTCCAAAAAAGATGGCAACCCTACCCACACATGGGCCAAATGCCGACTAGGTCTGTTGGTCAGCTTTTATCGGCCCATATATGGCCACCTTAAGTCAAACAATGGCTCGTACAGTCCCTTGTAAGTTCAATCTCCCAGTGTGGGTGCTAGAAGGCACTCAAGAGCTGCAGGGCTCTGATTAGCATTATAAATACAACCATCGGTAGGGTCAGTGATGGATCCAACTGTGCAACAGAACTCGACTGACTCTCGGACTATGATGCAACTCAAGTCTAACGGTCACAAGTCCAACTAATGTTCGGGCGAGAGGTTTGAGTTATACAAAAACGATCTTTGCAGTGGCGAAGCAATACATTAATACAGTCTGAGCAAGCCTGTAACAAATCACCGGCGCTGCACTAATGGAAGCAAAGCAAATGAAAGCCGCGCTGTCAAACTAACGCTATATTACAAGTATTTCATATCTGGTCAGGTAAGAGACGGGTGCAAAATGCAAGAGAGTGAAAAAAAGTGCTCAAGTAATTGTGTGCCTCCTTAGGAGATGTCACTTTGTAGAAAAAGTTACCGTTCCACATTAATGTTTCACTTTACACAGCTTTAAATGCCAACCAAGCACTTTACAAACAATCAATACAATGACAATAACAGCTATACCCACCACGGCGGACTTGTGCTCCACGGCATCTCCACACTCAACGTTACAGAAAGTGATATGGCATTAAAAGCAACAGCATTTCCAAACACTTCACCACAATGTATACAAATTACTGTACAATAAACAAAGGAGAAATATTTTTTTTTTTAAAAACGGAGAAAACAAGGGTCTTTTTAACTCATCATCTTGACATTTTCCAACTCCAGGTTAGACAAGATCAAAACGGGTTCTATATTTAGAGAGTCCTGCTTTATACTGCACAGGGTTTCAAAAATGTGCGTTTATTAAAACTACTCAAACTTGCCTTTTTTTTTGTTTTTATAACTTCCAGGAATCAACACAACAGCCCTCAGAACCAAAAGGTCCCTCTTTTTAAACTTGCAGGCGTGTGGCCACCTGACCTCAAGTCATGGCTACTGATCATTGTAAAACGTAGCCTCTTTGGGAAATGGTGCTCGGCAGAGGACATTCTTTTGATGCACGAATATATACAGTTACAAAACCTTTATGCGGATGCACGGATGTCTTCTCTGCTTCCCTGTTTTGTTTTTTTTTTGTTTAAATAAAGGCCACTAAAGATACAGAGGACATACTTGTGGCACAAACAGGCAGTCGGCGGTCAGCTGAAATAGACAATGGACAACAGAGAGGAAGGCAAGAGATACAGGAAGACCCTCTCTGATAGGCAACCAGCTAGGCTCTACAAAACGAGGTAGATAAAAAAAAATATATATATATATATTAATAAAAAAAAAAACATACAAGTTACTTAAGCAGAAATGGGTTTTGAAATCATACATTCTACCAAATGGTGTTTATGTACAGGGAGTCATTTCACGTTTCCACCTTCATATGAATAAAAAATATTTTGCAGAAGGCAATTGTTTCTGGTCAGAAGACCGAGTTGCCAGCTTTTAATTTCCCTCCCGCAAGCAACACTGCGAGCAGCACACGACTAGTGTTTGAAGATCCAATATATACCCAATCAACAATATAAAAGATAAGGTGGCCATACACGGGCAGATTAAATCTTTAGATTGATTCAGCAGTGTGTGTGTATGTGAGGCTTCTGAATGATCTCCTCTATCGATATCAGGCCAAAAATCGGGCAGATGTTGATCGGATCAAATTGGCTAGTTGATGCGGTCCTACTAATCATCGGCCATTTGCATCATTGTAATCCAATCATTCGGCCACAGGGCTGAACGTTTGGACTAATCAGATATCGCCCTGTAATTAGTGGGCATATCAAGTTAAGCTCGAATAGTGTATGGCCACCTTTAGATCGTTTTGTATTTGCAAATTAAGATTTATTTTGCTTTAGAATTACTTTAGTCTCCTGTCTGTGTGGGCAGATTTGGGAAGAACGTTCGTCAGAGACCTCCCTGCTTCACTGTTCCACTTAGCAAAGAAAACTACAGAGAAACACAGGCGGGATCAAATAATAAAAAGTTCTCTTCCTTTGTCATTGTTCAAGTTGCTATTACGGATAAAACCCAGTTATTTTTCGTCTCATACGAGTGTTAGCCTGATACAAGGGGATTTCCTTACCTGTGTGTTGACTCGCATCAGAAGTGAAGAGATAGACACTTTTATGGCCTTTAACAAAACAATAGGAATTTTCTACTCAGACAAGATAACGGGAAATGATTTCAACTATGCCTGCTGTGTGCGTACTTGTATCGCCTTCAAAGTCAGAAAGGAGAAGGAGGTTTAAAAACAAAGAAAATCACACAAAATATTCAAGTATAAAACCTTATCTACAACGAGCTAAACAATAAAAATTCCTCAGTTTGAGAGATGGTGTAAGCACACCAACATACAAATTTGCTAATGGCCGATTTCAACAATGACAATACCCTCCAAAGGCACAGCAAGAGTCTGCAGGCAGAGCAGAAGCAGCACTTGTGCAAAAAGACAGATGAAAAAAAAAAAAAAAAGGCTCCTTTGTTAAAAGAATTAAGGGGATAGATCAAGGGACAGCTGGAAAGGCAATGGGGCTTGTAATCTGCTCCAGAGCAAGGCCAAAAATATGGTGGAGGGCATTTATCCTCCTTTAGTTCGTAGCATATATAGGAGGGTTAAGCCACTAAATACAGATACAGCAATCCATCACAGAAGTAGAACTGTCATCTCAGGTTTGTGTTAAACAAGGTTTCACTTTCTGCTACAAAAATGCAGAACAACTGCACACCTGTAAACTTAGGGATTTACCATCCAAAAATGTATAACTGGAATAATAAAAAAAACAAAAAACAATTCTAAGGATCTGTGAGGAGACTGCTCATCGGGTCTGAACTGGAATTCAAAAGTAGGCCCTGGCATTTTAACTCCCAATAAAAAGTACAGCAGCCCCGCCGGCATTTGCCACAATCTACAGATTGCTGGGCCAGGCCTGCTGCTCATTTGAGCCATGATACAAAGCAACAGAGCAATAGGGTTGTGCTACGCGCAACCCTATGAGAAAGGCTTATGGTACTTTGGGAATGCAGTCAGATACAGTACAGATCTGCATATCTTCCAAAGGCCTGCTTGGGTGGGAACACATTCATTGGCCTGTATGGCACATTTAACTGCCTTATGAGGTGTTTTTTTTTTTGTATGCCTATTAAGAATAAAAAGCTAAACATATTGTTAAGTAAACAGAACTAGCATTTGGTGAAGATATTGAAACAACCTACACCGTTTCAACATGTTAAACGGGGATAGATGGACCCTCGGAAAAAGGTATAGTTATGAAAAGTCTGCACTCCCTAGTAACTCCCCCCAAACAAACAGGCAAACAAAAGTATGCAATGGGCAATTCCTTTAGTTAGAGGTACTAAGGGAACAATCCAAAGAAAAGTCTAAGGTCATTGACATCATTTTGGAGATGTTGGGATTGCAGTTGCTTTCTGAGCTGTTGAACTTGCAAAAGCTTGAACTCCGATGCCAGGCTGGTATGCTGTGAGATGCTGGGGTGAGACAACCGGAGCTTGGGCAGACCATTGTACCGGATAGCCACTACTGCTTACTCCAGTGAACTGGCAGGCTGCTGGCACAGAGTATGCTGGCATTGCTCCAGCTGTAAAGTTGGTGAGCACAAGAGACTGAGAGACAGCAGCAGGCAAAGACCCATGAATCTGGGACAGTGGAGGGATCCACGAGGATGAATAGCCTGATGTGGCTGTTGTACTCTAAATGGGAAGCAAAATGGAAAGAGGTTGTAGGTAGACTAGAAATGAAACACAGTAAAGAAAATGATCAGTAATGTAAATGTAGACCAAAGCCGTGATTAAACAACAAAGCTGCCTGCCTTTTCTTCATCTAAGATGCACCACTATCTCAGTATGTTATTCTAGCATTGTGATATTTGTTATATCATTGGCCAACCCCACTATTAGTTAGGGGCCTGAGTAAGGGATGCAGCAGTGTTGGACCTCTAGTTGCCTTTGAACTGCAAGTACATGCCTTCCATAAGAAATGCTCCAGAGGAGCAGTTAAAATCCATGCACTAGCATTCTCATCGAGGATCTCCATTTTCGCTTTAAGGCAAACTAGCAATATTATTTGTTATTCCCTGCTGTGTGGGTGAAGTTTTGAATTCCACCCAAGGGAGGCATGTGACAAGGTATCAGTCCTGCGTGTTATTTCTGAGCATACTAATCTTCCATCTGTTCAACAGTAAATGTATCTAAAAAAATCTGTCACCTGTGTTTTTCTCATGCATCTACAAAAGGAACCACCGACAGAGATATCCAGATATTATTTGACAGACTTCTTCACTATGTGTGTAATATGATGCACCTACCATCACCCCAATAATCTCAAAATAACAAACTGTCCAGCCTGTACCCTGAATGTTGCTCCGCTATTGAGGACAGCACTCTAAATACTTATCCAGATTAAAGGGGTTGCTCACCTTTAGTATGATGCAGAGAGTGATATTCTGAGACAATTTGCAATTGGTCTACTTTTTTTATTATTTGGAGTTATTTAGATTTTTCTTAAGCAGCTCTCCAGTTTGCAATTTCAGCAACCTGGTTGCTAGGGTCCAAACTATGCCCTAATTTGAATAAGAAACTGGAATATGAATAGTAGAGGTCCCAAATACAAACATGAGTAATAAAAACAGCTTGTACAATACACTTGTAGCCTTACAGAGCTTTTGTTTTTAGATGGGGGTCAGTGATCCCCATTTGAAAGTCAGAACAAAGAGGCAAATTATCAAAAAAAAAACTATAACAAAATAAATAAATAAAACCAATTTAAAAAGATGTTTAGAATTAGCCATCCTATAACATACTAAAAGTTTTCTTTAAGGTGTACCACCCCTTTGATCATTGATCCTTTATATTTGTATTAATATTAACGAATTCAAATTATAATGTATATAATATAATCACGGTTCACCTCATTTATTACAGGTAGGCATGGGGTCTGCAGTGGAGCCAGTCTCTGCAGCAATCAATATGTGAAGGGCTACACACAGAAACAGCTGGTTGTGAAGCTTTGTATTCTGTTTTCATAAAAATATAATTTCCCTCTAAATCATAATAAACAGCTATAAAACACATATTTTAAGGGGGCACTGAGGTTTACCTTGGGTTAGCCTCTACAGATTTTTAAAATGCTCTGCCATACAGTCTCATTATTTGCTAACTCCTTCTCACCTCATAGGTCCGACCCCAGTTATCAGACTCTAGGCGACTCTGAGTCTGTTTGATCTGATTCAGACTGGGTTTCAATACAGCGTTTTCCTTTGCCCAGTCATCTACCAGCTTATGAAAGTCATCTGTGAACATGCTCTTCTTCTCTGACAAGGACTGTTGGCAAGCATCAGAATTGCTTTCACTGCCCTGGTGGTCTGAGCAAGAAAAGAATAAAAGCAGTCAACACATGGTCTTATATTGTTAAGCTAACAGTAACCATACATACACACATATATATATATATATATATACACATATATATACATATATATATCCTATACTGGGTACATGTTCCATAGACGAGCAGCAGCATTATCTGCTAACACCACTAGAGGATGCTAAAAGATAAATGCAGGTGCATTATGCCAAAGCAGCAGAGAGCTAATAGAGATTTTCTTCCAAAGGGAGAACTACCATTCTAGTGTTTAAAGGACAAACTTCATTTCAGCCAGGAATAAGGCTAGAAATGCTATGCCTTATGACATATGTCATGGGCTTCTGCAAACAAGTGTAAACATCTAACAAAGAATTTGGAAAAATTGTAAAATTGATAAAGGCCCAAGCTACTGCATAGCAAATAATTTATTTTGAGGCATCATCATCAGTTTATATAGTAGTAAGGCATTTTTTTTGGGGGGGGGGGGTAAAGTTGGCCATGGACACGACTGTTTGTTAGTCTGTGAATGGAATAGGTGTGGACACATAGCAGGTGGCTGGTTCACACCACTACTTCCAACCTAGTAACTGCCTCTTCTTTACTTTGAAGCAGAGCAGTGATTATTTTACATTAGGGATAATAATATGCTTTAAACTCAGCTTGGGTACTTTTTACAGTGGGTGTTTTATATTGCAGGTATACGAGAGGATACGTTTTAACCAACAACAAACTGGTCTGTATTGAAAATAGAAGTTTTATGATTAAAGGGATTATGCTGCCAATTAGAATGACTCACCTGAAAGCCCATTGTCCATGTGAGTTAGGGACTGGGGCCTGCTGCGCATTTTACTCTTTAGTGACCTGGGGCGACGAGGGGATAAGGGCTGGGAAGAGGTATCTGAAGACTGTGCTTTGCTTTCCCTTAAAGACTTCAAGCGTGCATACAGCTCTTGGAGTTCACCGTTTTGCTGGGCTTGAAGAGTCACCACCTCCTGAATGTGCCTTAAGAAAAAAAGAAATACAACAAGAACAATCAGAAACATTATGATTAGGGAACCGTACAGACCAATAGAAAATAAACCTATTTCAAGATCTGAAAGAGTTGTGAAAGCTACAACACACAGTTGTACAAAAGGACTTCTGCAACACGCATTGGAACCCTTAGCCAGAAACCGGTTAAGAGAAAGCTCTGAATTATGGAAAGGCCACCTACCAGAGCATCTCATTTTAAAAAATGATTTCCCTTTTCTCTCTAGTAACACAGCACCTTGTACCTAACTCAGGTCCCAGTTATTATTCAGAATGCTCGGGACCTGGGGCTTCCCGGATAACGGATCTTTCTGTAATTTGGATCTTCGTACCTTACGTCTACTAGAGGATCATGTAAACCTTAAACAAACCCAATAGACTGGTTTTGTTTCCAATAAGGATGAATTAAATCATAGTTGGGATCAAGTACAAGTTACTGAGAGAAAGGAAATCATTTAAAAAAAACTTTGGATAATTTGGATAAAATGGAGCCTATGGGAGATGGCCTTTCCGTAATTCAGAGCTTTCTGGATAATGGGTTTCCAGATGACGGATCCATACCTGTTCTGGGTTTATTTCATGCTTAAATGAAGTTTAGCAGACTTGAGCATGGAAAGATCCCTATAACTGTAATACCGTTGAAACTCTTTGAAACTGAATTTATATTTTCTTAATGGGACGAGGGCAGCAGTACATTTTTTTCTCAGGGTGACAAAATAAGCTGTGATGGCTTTGCCAATCTATAACCGAGGGAAGTTATATATTCACTGACAGGAATATAAAGTGCTTTGCCAGCACATCATGTAAATACTGCAGAGCTTTCCATTACAGAACAACACTGCAAACATTCCTTATGCAGCTAATGAGTACTCGATAGCTAAAGCGTATGCATTTTCTCCATAATACTGCTCTCGTTAATAAGAGCTGTACATTAAAAAAAAAAAATTATTTGTACTTGGTGTTTCTGTTTTCTCTCTCTCTAACACTAAAAGGTCAGTAACACCAAGCCAAAACTAAAGGGCTTCACAAGCAGCATTAGCCTGCTTTTAAACAATCTGCACAATTAACTCCAGAATCTTTATCTAAACGAGAAAATCTCTGGTAGCAAAAAAGGTGGCAGTGAAGGAATGTAGGGCCCAGCTTATGTAGAATATTCACAATATCCTATTGAATGTATAATGGATGTATTATGATTGATAACAAAATTCATTCCTTGTGCTGTAGGGAACAGCAGGCTTAACAAAAAAATATATATACTATATATATGTTTATAGTTATTATATAACCAAAAAAGACAGCATGCTGCCAAGAAATATTTTATTATATTATAGCATGCACCTTTCACCCATTATCATTATTATTATTAACTTTTCTTCTTTGGGGCTGTCATGCCACAACATGAAAAGCTGCAAAGAAAAGATCAAATCAATATTTGGAATTTTTAGTGTCAACTTCACATTTATTGCGTCTGGAAAAAAAAAAAAACGTTGAATCTGCAGGCCTACACTTAATTCGGATCTAGTTGCTAGGTTAAGGGAGCCTAGAAACAAAGCATTTTGTTAAAAAAAAAAAGTCAGAAAGCATATAGGTCTGAGAGCAATTCTAAGTAATGCATATCAAACATCTATATAAAATGAGTTTTCACCTTCAGCAATAGGCAAGTAAAAAAATAAACAGTATAAATTGCTAACTTTTCTCGCAGCTTCTGAAGTTCCACTTTCAAATCTTCATCTTCTAACTCGGATTCGTCATCACTGCTCATTGGGGAAGATGGAGAGTAGAAGGAATTCTGCTTCTGCTTCTTCTCCCCCTGGGGTTGCTGAGCCACATCTTTTTCTCTCCCTTTGAAATCCAGGGGCCTGCCTGGAGTAGCAGATAGTTCAGAATCACTGCTTGGCTGTTTCTTACAGCTGCCCGACATCTTGATATCTTTCATGCACACGGCTGAACTTGACTGAGCACTGCTGCCGTTGCCTGAGGTTTCATCCAGTTCTCTATCAGGTGTGAGAGAGGAAGCGTCAGTCTCGCATGCAGTGCTGGCAGACTGCGGAGTGTCTCCTGCTTTGGTATTAGCAGATTCGGTCTCTTGTAAAAGTGGATTATCTGGGTAACAGCATTGTGATGAAGCACCAGCTGATTCACTTGCAGCAGGCTGCTCTTGTTGTGGAACAGAAACAACCTGAAATAGAACAGACACATGTAAAGTCTTGATCGGCTAGTGCAGCCAATAGCTTCTAAATGCTGAAATGTACACATTGATATTCACCTGGAAACGGCCCCGTTTGAAGGCACCAGTTCTAGATGGTGACCCTTCTGACAAGGCACATTCAGTGAACGCTTCAACAACCCGTTGTGTGGCATCAGATATGTCCAGTCTCGCTCCTTCCTCTTCAACTAAAAAGACAGAAGCTTCCACTGGTGAGTACATTTAGTAAGTAGGGGTAAATATGCTATAAAAATAGAAACATTCCTGAGAACCTGCCACAAACAGGGAGGTGAAAAGAGCAGGAGATAATAGTGCGTGCGGGCTCCAGCTAAAATACACAATGCCATGCTTGGGCTTAAACCAGCCGGACACATGAAAGACAAGAAGCAATGATAGCCGGAGGGCTCTGACAAACTGCCTTGAACACACAGCTAGACAAAACACAAAAAAGACAATAGTGAGGAGCAGGAGACATGAGGGAATATTTCTGAGGATGAATAAATGAAATAAAGAGAACTCACTAAAAGAAATATATACGTACGGAAATAACCAAAAGGGATGTGTCCTATGGTACGGGCCTAACTGTAAGCAACACTACCTTGGCGGACTCTTGACCTCTTGAATAAGCTGTTGGAATGCCGCAATCTGCATGCCCAGCTTTTTAATTTGCGAGCCCACGGTTTCTTGCTAATGGGATTTTTGAGACTAGGACAAGTAAAGCTTAGGCCAAAATATCCACCTCCTGATTGCAGATGCGTGGCTCCGGTACCCATAGAGCGCTTGGAACAAGTATGGGAGGAACTTCCAGGAACCCAGGCATCTTCGGAACTCTCCTGAAAAGTAGTGACACAAAAAATGTGGGAGGGGGGAGAAGATAGAAAACATTCAATATAAATACTAGGTATGCATATTATAGCAGTAAAATAGGTTTATAAAGTTGGCACCAATGCTTTCAAAGTAAAAGGTTTATTGAAATACATAAATTTGAAGGGTTGTTGGTATTCCATTGCAGTTAGAATGAGTACTATGAATTAAAGTGTTTTAAAGAGACAACAATAGGTGGTGCGGATTATCCATTGTTGTAGATAGTAAGAGTATTCTGAATTATGCTTTTCTAAGTTTTAAGAGAACTGTTGCGAAAATGAAAATTTAATATACGCGTCATCATACTGAAATAAGAAACTTTCTAAATACAATCAAATATTCTGCATCATTTCTGAAATAATCCATCTTATGTTCACTTAAGTCTGTTCATTCTGTCTTCATGCAGCAGTTGGGTGTCAGATATTCATTGACAGATCCAAAATATCTTATTGGGGAGCTTCCTTTCCTAGCAGCTGAATTAGAGCTCACTCAAATAAATGATTCCAGTACCAATAAAATCATGCATGTAGAGAGACGTCTGGTGATTTTAATAGTGAGCTCTAATACATCTTCTAAGCAAAAGGAGCCCCCCTATAAAATATATTGGATCTAACTGTCAATGAATATCTGACACCCAACTCCTTCATGAAGAGCGAATGAAGAGAAACAGATGCTGAGCGAGGGATAGTAAAGAGTAATTGGATTGGAAAAAACTGATTTAATTGATTGTATTTATAAAACTTCTTATTCCAGTATGATGAAGCTTACATAAAATTCTAATCTTTTGTGATAGCTCCCCTTTAAAGAGCCAACAACAGAGAAACCTTTTACTTACAGATGGGGTTAGTTCACCGGGTACTGTGATGACTGCTCCAGGATCTCTTGACACAGGTGGGTCATTTGTTTCTGCTTCCTCTGGAGTGGCCTGCACACTGGTGGTATTCGCATCTAGGGCTTCAGGGACAGGGCAAGAGAGGGTATCCTCTGCCGACGATGATAAGGGAGATTCTGTACTCTGCGTCTCTTTTAAGCTGTCAGCATAAGAGCTGGCAGAGCTGTCCTGATATAACAAAGTTCTTAATTTCTCGTCCAACGTTTTCATGTGATTATCTGCATAGTCTATTTTGGGTGGTCCTTCAGTGTCAGACTCTTGCACTGATGAAGAGTGCACTAAGGAAGCTTCTGACAAGGGAGTCTGAGACAACACAGTTGTATCTACTGGATGAAGAGGATCTGACATAGACAGGCCAAGTGACAAGACTGTAGTGCTTTGTGCTGCTAAGTGTCCACTAGTGGCCTCAGTTGTGTAAACCAGGCTATTGGCTCCTTGGGCTTCCTGAGCAACAGACGAGGGTTGGTCTGGCTGCTGGCTCTCTGCCTGTACAAGTATATTACCACCACAGTTCCTAGATTCTGCCTGAATCTGCCCTGCTGTTGAGGCTGTACTGTTCAATGTAGATGATATTTCAGTTCCAACTGACACAAAAGCAGGGAGGGCCAAAGGCTCAGGCTCGGCAGGGAAACCCTGGCCATCAGTTGGCCGAAGAAGAACAGTCGGCGCTGTATGCTCAGATTGAAGAGAACAGTTGTCTGCTGAAGTATCCGTATTGATACTTTGACTCCCTTGTTCAGTATCTACTGTAAAAAACAAAATGATGTCCTTAGATAACACTACTGAGTTTGAAGTAAAAAAAAAGAAAAAAAAAATACAGGCAAGTTAAATGGTTACTGATAAAACGGACCATAGTGTGTGAATGTGATTAGGGCTTGACCTGTAAGCTCCACTGGGACAGTCACTGATGTGAATAATATATAGCAAGGTGTTGTGGAATGTCAACATTATGTAAGGTGATTACAATAATCATCCGGTGAATTTTCCCTCTTCTGCTTCATAAAAATATTCTTACTCACTACACATACATAAAGGAAACTAGTCTGAGGAGTCCAATTTCCTAGCACAATTTACATCACGTATTCTTAGCCTATGGGTTGGGACCCAAAAATTGATACCCGTGCTGTTTATGTTGGGACACCAATCCCCCGCAGAATGTGAAATTTCTTCCTACAGTGGGAAATACTTATGAGGTGCATACCTAGTTCTTACCTAGCTTTTGTGTTGCACATCTAATTCCCCTGCTTAATAGGAACAAGGGCAGACCCTGCAGCTGCAGGGGGGGGACCTAGGAGTTATAGGGGCCCCTGTGAGGCCCTAATTCATATACAGTTTAAATAAATATTGGTAAAACAGGTGAACTTGAAATAATTTGCTGTGGGGTCATTAATATCTAGTTATGCCACTGAATAGGAACCTTTACTATAATACAAAATACACTAAAATGTAACATGTTCACAGGCTGATTTTTATGGGATTTTTCCGGTGTTTCAGATATAAATGGTTGTGTGTGTTTCTTAAATTCTAACAGCTCCACCATGAAAATTGCTTGAATCAGTCAAAGCATTGACTCAGCAGCATCAGTGCCTTGCTTACAAATGAAAAACTTTTAGGCAAAGTCACAAATACAATTAGCAAATATATAAACAATATTATACAAATAATAAAGACTATCTGTGAAAAAGGTTTATTCAGTTGTCCATGGCATGGCTTAATTATGAAGGAAAGGTGTTTTAGACTCCCATTTACCATAAACAGAAAAAAAACTCACGTTGGGTTAAATAAGGAACCTTGACCACTGCAGACTGTGAAACATAGGAGGACTGAGATTCCCGGTTCTTTATGGTCTGATTAATGAAAAACCTCCAGCGCCCAACTGGGGACGATTGTGGCACTGATTCACCTGTAAGGAATGAGAAATCTTAGTGACGGACTATTGGCTACTCATTTCTGATACCTTTGCAGCACACTCTTTTCTTGGGTTTGCCTGTGTCATTTTCTGCCTGCAATTCTGTTCTGCGGGTTGATAAAAGAGCAGGTCTCTGAATAAAGTAACAGAAAACTCACCTCCTGTTTGTTGGGATGTTGGCACTCCCATCTGCACATGATCTGAAGATCCAGTCTGCTTGAAGAAAAGAAAAACATTAACACAAAATACTAGCACAAGCACATGGTGTTTGCAGTATACCTTTATCACTTACCTGACTGTTAGACTCTGGCTGTACAGACTCTGTTCTCTCCTCAGGAGGTATGCTGCGCAGTATCTCCTGGGCTTGTGTAACTATATTCCCAAGCTCCTCGACAAACTTCTCTTTCTCAGCTTCCAGCACAAAGTCATCTTCCACCTACACATGAAAAAATGGTCAGCTTCATAGGAAGTTAAATACCAGTTTGAGGCACAATTTGTGTTTTAATAAAGAAGCCATACAACAAGTCAGACATAAGTGCTAGCTAGAAATGTACGCAGGAAGGACACATTTTGTTGCAAGTTCTTAATCAACCACCTTCAACCCCAAATATTAATCATCCAATAACTTGGATTGTTTTTTTTTTCTCCAATGTCATTGCCAGCTTTCAGCACTAATTGTTTATTCTTGTTAATTTTATCTAATTATACTGATATTAAAGGGGTGGTTAACCTTTAAGTTAATTTTTAGTATGTTATAGGATGGCTCATTCTAAGCAACGTTACAGGTGGTCTTCATTATTTATTTTTTTATAGGTTTGGAATCATTTGCCTTTTTTCTGACTCTTTCCAGCTTTCAAATGAGAGGTCACGGACTCTCATCTTAAAACCAAATGCTCTGTAAATAATTAGGGGTGCACCAAATCCACTATTTGGGATCTGGCGAATCCTTTGTGAACGAGTTGGGCAAATACCGAACCGAATCTGAATCCTAATTTGCATAAGCAGGAAAGGAAAAAGTTGAACATTTTTTTCCACTTCCTTGTTTTGTTATGAAAAGTTATGCGATTTCCCTCTCGGCCCCCTTATGAACATATGTAATTTAGGAATCCGCCCAAACAAGGATTCAGCCAAATCTGAATCCTGCTGAAAAAGGCAGAATCCTGAACTGAATCCAGGATCCCTACTTTTAATTGCTCATCTTTCTATACAGGGCTCTCCTTTTCATATCCTTTTCACTTCAATGCAAGGTTACTAGGGTAATTTTGGATCCTAGCAACCAGGTGGCTGAAATTGCAAACTAGAGAACTCAAAAACCTCAAATAATAAAAAGTGAAAACCAATTGCAAGTTGTCTCATGAGTAATACTCATACTAAAAGCTCATTGTGAACAACTCCTTTAAGGCAAACTGGTAGTTTTAAGTCTAAAGGTAAAGCATGGGACACATCCCAATATCCATAACAAGTTGGGGATTTTTTTTCCAACTGTTGAAGGATCTGTGACTTTGCCTCCCATAAAGGACTGCAGCAGCACTCTTCATAACTTGCCATAAAATGGACAATATCTTCAGGAGCATCGCCATCTGCATCAAATTTAAAAGTCACCATCTTATTGTTATGAGTTTCCAGCTGGCACTCAACCATGTTGTCTCCAGAGGTCGAAACCTATGAATAATAAAGCAAGTAAAAATTAATATGTAAAAATATACTTATAAACTGGCAGAAAGATAAATATATATATATATGTATGTGCACAGACCTGCATAACAGTAAGGATAAATCTGGCTATTTTTTCAGGCCGGGGACAGGAAGCTCGACGTTGTTTCATTTTATCTTGCTTGCCATTTCCAGCTGTGTTGTCGTGTGCAACTGGGCTGTCTTTGGTGCACTCACCATGAGCACTGCTGTTGAGGGGGGGAAAAAAGTTAAGCTTTATTATAAAGCAGAAAAAAAAATCATAATTATTAGCCCTAGAGGCAGGACTGGACTGAGAATCAAAATAGGCCCTGGCATTTCAGGTACACAGAGGCCCAATCAGCTCACATAGAGGCCCAATCAGCTCACATAGAGGCCCAATCAGCTCACATAGAGGCCCAAACCAGCCCACTAAATACTGACTTTCTATGGGACCTTATAGCAGCCCATCTGGCATTTGCCCTAACCCACATATTGCCAGTCCGGGCCTGCCTAGAGGCCCAGATCAAGGTACCCATGGAAAAAAGATTATGCCGTAACCTGTCCTGTAACCTTCCTCCGTTGCACTGGAAACAATCTGCTCATTTGGAAATCTAATAAGTGTATCTGATGTATCTTTATACCCAGCTTTAGTAGACTCAGATATGGGGTAGATGAGTTTTCATTCGTCTTGTTGGTATAAGAATAATCATTTCCCGGCACCTGCACTAAATATGATTTTACCTACCTTTGAAGAGAATCTTGCTTCTGAAACACATGCTGGTCAGGTGCCCCTGCTTGGCATACAGACTGCAAACTCTGCAAAATCATGGAAAGTAATGATAACAAAAAAAAACAACTGATGTAAGAGCTACAAAAAAAAAAAAACATGACCTATTTTTGTAGCTTTCTCGTTGTGCTTCAGGCAAGTTTTACTTAATATGGCAAATGTATCCACAGCCCTAACATTAGATGCTAATACATAGACATGGAATACATCAATTATAAAATTAGCACTACTGTAGTACAGGTGAGAGACCTGTTATACAGAATGCTTGGAACTTGGTGCTTTCCGGATAACGGATATTTCTGTAATTTTGATGTCTACTAGAAAATCATGTATATATGAACTAAACCCAATAGGTTTTGCTTCGAATAAAGAGTAATTATATCTTAGTTGGGCTCAAATAGAAGGAACTGTTTTATTATTACAAAGAAAAATGAAATCATTTTTAAATATTTTGAATGATTTGTATAAAATGGAGTCTGTGGGAGATGGCCTTTCTGTAATTTGGAGCTTTCTGAATAATGGGTTTCCAGATAACGGATCCCATACCTGTACTAATCACGTGGGCTCTGCTAAGATAAGATTCAGACGGCCTTCTGAGGGGAGATTATAATTTGTACTATAGGGGGTCTAAAACAAACACATACAATTCTTGTAGTATGTGGCATGAATTAACTTTTTTATCAAGATAAATCCTAGATACCGGTCTGTGCACCACTGCCCTGCTACAAATAAAAACAAAAAACACTGCTATCCTATTATATGACTCCTGCTGCCGCATATAGAGATTCAGACTGTGGAAGTGTTGACTGTTGTATGACATTTGGTTGTCATACAGGTAATCGGGTAATGTTTTCTAGCAATCACAGAACTATGGTTTGGAAACTGCACTCAGCAGGGATAAAAAGCTATTAAACAATAAATGTCAATACCTGCTCTGACTCTGGTTCTGTGTACGGAGTCTGTTGTGCGGCCACCGCACTTTGGTAAACATCCTGATGCTGTAACATGGATTCTGCAGTGACTGGAGTTGTAGAAGGCCACGCCTGTTGTGAAACAGGCTGCGAAGCATATCCAGGTGGAATTAGCTGCTGAGGCATAGATCCTGAACATGACTGGGGATTATCTGTCCCAGCTACCTGGACTGGGGGATGTTGCTGCAAATGTGTAAGAGATGTTGGTTGCTCAATGCATGTTGACTGGGTTTGACTTGAGAGAGGTTGCATTTGTTGAAACGTTGAATTACTTTGAGGTTGTTGAGGTGCAATTCCAGGCATATACTGTGGCTGCACAAATGTCTGAGGTTCATAGCTGTGCATGGGACCATGTGATGGCTGGTTCAAAGGCTCCTGGGAAGGTAATGCAGTGCTTTTTTGGACCAAGGGAACGGGATCGCGATCTGATGGATGGACATCAGACAGACCTAATGGTACTTGAGTTAAGGTTTGGTGTTGGACAGGAAAAGGTTTGTTCAAAAGATCTGGCTGCAAAATTTGTCCTTGCTTATAAACAGATGCTGCATAGCTTTGATTTTCTGCGGTCTGTAAAGAAGGAGGTGGGTGACTGGACCCATGCTCTTGCGACTGCATCACTGATGAAACTGGAATAGGAGACTGAATATGTTGTTTTGCAAACAACGGATTCTCAGAGATCAGCTCTGACCTGATCTCTTGGGGTGGTATAATATTAGACTGCAAATTTGGGTTAACCTGCTGTTCAGGGGGGACCATCTGCTGAGCACAGACTGCTGGCACTCCAGGATGTAGACTGTAAGCTCTCTGCTCTGAAGGAGGCAGCGAATTTTGAACACCCCACAGCCCATCTGAAGCAGTCTGTGGAGGAACAGATTCCACATTCTGGGGGTGCTGCACAGAATTTTCTGAAGATGTCACTGTATGCTGTGCATAAACAGGGTGTTGTGTTGGAGCCATTGCTTGGGAGCTAAAAACTGATGAATCAGACAGAAGGACAGTCTGACTGGCATACCGTTGTTGGTCAGGAGCGGCTGTCTGAATGTACACCTGTTCTGCTGGCAATACAACATACATAGGCTGAGCACTTGCATTTGCTGTCTTACTTGCATACATTTGTGTATCAGATGAAGAAACTGCATGCTGAGGATATGACATCTGCAAAGCCGACTGTTTATATACTGATTGATCAATAGGGGCTGGCTGCTCAAGTACCTGCTGAGAAGCAGCAGCAACTGGTTGAATATAAATCGGGCTGTCAGCTTGTAGGTTATACGCTTGCTTTTCTGTGGGTATAAATGCCTCTTGTGTGTACAGAACTTGAGTAGGAGCTGGTACAGTTGGCTGGATGTTCACATGATGGTCAGAGAGCAAAGCAGCTTCTTGTTGATATACAGGTCTGTCTGAGGGTGGTATAGATTGTAAAGCATATGCAGAGTGGTCTGCATACTGACGCACTTGTTGTGTGTATACTGGGTGCTCAGTCAGTGCTACTGCTTGATGTGTATAAGCTGGATGCTCAGCTGATAGACCTTGCTGTGTATACATTGGTTTCTCATTTGACAGGATTTGTTGAGGGTACACTCTCTGCTCAGCAGGTACAGCTTGTGGCGGTGTATAAAGTGGCTGCTCAGTGGGTGGATATACTGGCTGCCCAGCAGACATGGTTTGCTGGATATATAGAGATTGTTCAGAAGGCAAAGCTTGCTGTGAATACCCTGGCTGCCCAGCAGATACGGTTTGCTGGATATATAGAGGTTGCTCAGCAGGCAAAGCTTGCTGTAAATACCCTGGTTGCCCAGCAGATACAGTTTGCTGTAAGAATACTGACTGCTCAGCAGATAGAGTAGACTGCGGATATCGTGTTTGATCAACAGATGCAGCCTGTTGAATGTGTGGAACTGCTTGCTGTACATAATATGACTGGTCTTTTGGGTGAACAACTTGTTGTGCTTGGATTGGCTGTTCTTGCAGTGCATATACTGTCTGGTCTGCTTGAAGTACAAGTACGTTTTGCTCAGCGTGCTGGGCGTATCCAGTTTGATCCGTCTTAACTACAGCTTGCTGTGTGTACGCCGCTTGGTCAGTTTGAATATTCTTTTGTGTGTATATTAGTGGTTCAGCTAGATTGCTTTGTTGTGTGAACACTTGGTATTGAGTTGGAATACCTTGCTGTATGTACACTAGTTGAGTTGGAATACCTTGTTGTGCATACACTGGCTGCTGAGCAAGTAGACCTTGCTGGGCATATATTGGCTGTTCTGACTGAATCAATTGCGGAGTATACACTGGCTGTTCTGCTGGCATAGCTGGCTGTGTGGTGCCTTTCTGCTCAGCAGATATAACCTGTTGTGTGTATGCTGGTTGTTCAGATGAAACAACCTGCTGGACAAAAACGGTCTGCTCTGTCGATGGTACATGTTTTTCGGTGTACAAAATCTGGTCAGGAGTCCCTAGAGCAGGATGGGCATATATTAACTGCTCAGACATTTGTATGGTTTGTTGCACAAAACCATGTTGGTTTGAAGTCTGCAAACTCTGCTTTGTATACACGGACTGATTAGTCAGGTGAGAAGTACTCTCGATAAACAAAGGCTGATCCGATTGAAGAACTTTCTGAGTATGTAAAGTCTGGTCAGATGCATACGTTTCCAGTGGGGGAATCTGAATGTATAGAGGCTGTTCTGGAGGATTGTTTGGGATTGTTTTTGCGGCTTGTTCCACATCTCGGGAAAGTTGTTGCACTCCAAGGTGAGGTAATGGAGGTTGGTTGTATGAAGACTGCTCACGCACATTAGTGGTGAGGGATTGTTGTAAATGCCCAGACTGTTCAAATGATGACATCTCACCTTGAAGAGATGATGTCTGTTCAACTGTAACAGCTTCAGAATACTTTTGATTTGCGCTTTGTTCCATTAGGGCAGGCTGCATTATGAGTTGCTGTGGAGGCAGTGAAGACTGGTAAGTAGGCTGCTGAGAGCTTTGAAGCTGCTCCATGTTAAGTGGTATCTGAATATTGGGCTGAAGTGTTGCTGAATAATTTAAAGTATCTGCAGTAGGAATTATTGGTTGCTGCACAGATGCTCCAGGATGTTGCATTTGCGGAGGACCAGCTGGTGCCCCATGAACATTCTGAGAAGGATGGAGCACATTCTGAATGTTGCTGCTGTACTGACCCATTAAAGCTGCATGGCAGACAGGAAGAAGAGCAGGAACTTGAGTGTCCGTTGCAGCAGGTGTAACAATCTGTATTCCAGTCATACCACAAGCATCTATCTGCATACCAGCCCCTGCCTGTTGTGATGTTATTTGTCCAGGTACAATATTAGGGGACAGCGAAGAAAAAGATGGCTGCAATACGGACATCATTGAAGGGTCTAAAGTGTTACACTGAGGAAGAGTGTTTCCATTTGCAGCAAATGACATCTTCGTATCCAGACACTGCAAAGATTAAAGGCTTACATGAAATTTCATCACACAAACATACGGATAATCTAATAGCGGTGTGTCAAGCTGCCTTTCCAGGACTGCAGGTATGCAGTCAGCAGCAGCAGTGCAGGCTGAGAAAAGGATTGTGCATGTAGCATTTTGTATCAGAGTAATTTGCTCAGTTACAATACAAGAAATAAAAAAAAATGCATATCTAGAAATAGCCTAATCTTATGGACAACGTCTGGAAGTTGTTTCAGTTGTAGTTCTGCAACAGCATTTGGTAGGATAAGAATTAGTTCAATTCAATTCGGTCTAATAAGTTGCATACTGCTATAATGTAAATATTCTTACCCTTGTATAACAAGGAAAGGATGAAAAAAAAAATTGAACTGCTTATCTCAGCTATTTAAAAGCAAACATTGAACTGGTTGCTATGGGTTGCAAACTTTTCCCGTTTCACTGGATTACACCATTAATATCTCAAAATTACACCATTAATATCTCAAAATTACCAAAAATAAATACTATGGAGGAAACAAGATTTATTAAGAATTTTGGATGCACAAATGCAAAATTATGAACACTAAAATGTCCTGATGTTAAAACATTATTATTTTGTGATGTACCTGCTGTGTTTGTTGGTATTGCCCCACTGCTTGCTGGGACTGGTAGACTTGCCCCACATGACTGCTTTCTGCCTGAGGCACCCCAGAAACTTGATGGCAAGTCAGTTGTTCATGGCTCACAGTAAAGATTGCACTGTGCTGGCTTGTAGTATCCAAATGCATGACAGATCCTGCCCCTGCTTCAGACTGACAATCAGCAGGAACTGTGGAGCACAATTTAAAAATAAAGGATTAAGAAAAAAAAAAAAAGCAAAGGTAACCTGAAAGCATCAATCTTATATGTAGGTGCTCTACTTTAAATTAATTATTGTCAGTATTTTGTATAGCTGGAAAGCCATATCCAAAAATAAGATCAATCAGCTTTAGCTTTATCTTCTGTACCTGTGACTGTTGAGCACTGCTGAAGCTGTTGCTGCTGCAGTAGTTGCTGGCGTACGTGCTGATCTACCTCAGTTTCTTCACTCTCGTGCCCAGCTGGTTGCTGGTATACTACAGGAATGGAAACTGCAGCCTGTGCAGGTGGTGCCCCCCCAATTCTGCTTTGTGAATCACGGCGATCCTCAGAATAACCTGTCAGCAACCTCCTCTCTCTTGTTTTCTTGATAAGACACACTCTGTCTCGAATAGATTTGGAAACAGCTTTACTGTCGCTTTCATGGAAAAATCCAGATTTCACCTAAAGCAGCGGGGAGATAAACAGACTAGTTAAATCACAACACACTGTGCAGTTCAGAACGCAAACATTTTACTCGGAATATTTTAAGACAACATGTCTGGGATGTGGGATCTTACCATCTCACATGCCACCTCGTCAGGGTTGTCTGTCTCTAAGTTGAAGCTGAACTCGATAGCTTCATTATCTTTATGTTTTCCTTTCAGCTTTTTAGGATCTTCCACCCAAAGCCTCAAGGCCAGCGAGGAATCTGTACCATGATCTTCTTCAGCAAGTTCGACTCGCAAACCAGTGTCTTCCGCAAAGAAAGCATGATTTAGGAGCTCTTTTATGGACAACCTGCAATCAGTATAATCAGAAGAGCATGAACATATATAAAAGAGACACTATCATCAGCAGACCTTTCTGGGTACCAGAAAACAATGCATCATGTGTGAAGTTAAAGGAGATGGAAGACAATACGGAAAACTTTGTAGCAGACTTTTCTACCTGCACCGAGAAGTGTATTTCCTGGTTGTATGGCTAAGAATAAAGACAAAGAACACGGCAGTTTTGAAGATTTACAAGAAACTGTCACCATATATTGTGTCTTGAAGGATGTCAAAAAAAACCTTGTTAAACATCTTTTATTTTGGCAAATACATTTCTCTTGCATTAAGCCCTAACCTGTCACTCCTAGTTAACCTTTGAAGCAGGCATGCCCATAAACAAAATTAGAAATGATTGAATGGTATGCATTGGCACAGCCTACTGTCTCACCTTTCAGCCTTGTTCTGACGGATGCAGCTTTCAATTATTTCCTTTACCTCGGGATCAGACACCTTATTGAAGCTGGCAGGTTTGATTCCCTAAGGGAAGAATAAATATCATCAGTCAATTCAAGCCGATTACTTTATGCAAACTCGTACAGTAAAGAAACTGTCATTTAAAGAAGTGACGAGTAGAAAGAAAGATTGCCTAACAAGGCATTAATAGCAAAGCACCCGGATGCTACATGGTTAGTGATTGTCTAAGGCATAGAGCAAATTCAGGCTAAAAAGCGGACGTACGCTGGTTACTTTGCGGTAGATCTGAGCTGCATTCTGGCATTCTGAGTATGGGTATTCTGATGTAGCCATTTCCAACATGCACATGCCAAATGCATAGACATCCACTGACTCGTCGTAATGCTCTTCATACATTTCTGGGGCCATGAATTCTGGTGTTCCTACAGAGACAGTACCATAGCTTTTTATTGCTTTCTAACAGGCAGAAAGACAGAGACTTTAAAAAGGAAAGACAGTCGAAGCTGCTAGATTACTTTGGCTGTTTAATAAACCATGCATAACTGCAATAAAAAAATGGTATGAAATAAAATTAGAACACACTACACTAACATGAACATAATTAAGGAAAGAAGCATGTACCAACGCTGAAGAAATTGGCAGCTTACATTGTTATAATCAACATTATAGCTGTTGATATCATTTATATAAAGCTGATGTTTAATTCTATACTATTCTATGTTTATTCTATACCTCGAACATTATGAACTATTTCCCCACCTGCTACCAGATCAGGTAACAGTGGAATATTGGCCCAGGTAAGGACCCAAACCCCTCTATTCTCAATATCCGATTAGGGCTCAACAGACATTAACTGGGTTGTGGGGAAAATCCGGTCAGCTTGAAGACATTATTGGTCTGTGAATGGCTGCTCCGCATTGATTCAATGACATTTACCCAAAAGCCGTAGTAATGGAGCAGACCACAGTTCGGTCCACAACTCAAAAACAGAACAGAAAAGCCTAGAACTCTTGTAAGCAATGACGCATGGGGTGATTTCAATTGTTTTGTTGCCCAGGCATTGTGAAGTTCCATGATCAGGGGACAAATGTCTGAAATAGCCCAAAATTCACTTTCAAGTGATTGTTGTTCTTATCTCTATTTCCTTTTAGTTAAATCCGAGTATAGAAAGTATTTATTATTAAATATTCATTCTCTAGCAACTAACTAACCAATGATGGTAAACAGTGTCTATATTTACTATTAAGGGATAGGATACCGCATTTGATATAGTTAAACTTTCTGCTGAAACTTTCCTTTCCTCACAATGTTAAATGTAAACGAAAATCCTATCAAAAACCATTTACAAAAGTACAGCCATTGTTTCATTCCCGTTTAACTGCACAAGAAATAGCTTCATAAGCAAAAAGGTACTGTATTTTGTCTATCAGCAAAAAATGAAAGTCCTTAGTTGTTAAAATCTGCAATTGCTCGAGGGAGCTTATGCTATGGCGCACTGCTACTCCTCCAAGGCCTCACCAATGACACTCTTTGCAAATGATGTACGCATCAGGGTGGCCAGACCAAGGTCCCCAATCTTCACGGAGCCTGTGGGACCAGTGATGAAAATGTTGTCGCATTTCAGATCACGGTGGATTATGGGAGGTGTCCTGGTGTGCAGGAACTGAAGCCCCTTCAAGATTTGCCGACACCAGCTCCGCAATACCTTCGGCTTCATTACCTTAAATCTTTTCAAATACCTGAAGAAAAACACACATTTTTTGCATCAGAATAAATACCCAAACGGTCCCAGCACTGGAGTAATGCTTGCATTGAATATAGTTTAGGAAATAGTGAGCCTGCAAAAATAATAAATTGTTTTTGTTTGGTAAATTTGCCCATTTTAGCTAAAAATAATCTGCTTTTATCCTGGGGGGAAAAACAACAACAGATGACTATAAAAAAAAATCAAATATGTTGTGTATGGTTAAAGGGTTTTGGTAAAAAATTGTTTTGGTTAAAGGGGTTGTTCAGCTTAAGGTTCAGCTAAGGTTGTAGGTATTTACCTGGGATGTATAACAGGAGGGTGTGATGTAGGGATAGATATAATGAGGTACAGGTGCTGGAGTGTATACTACCAGTATTTAATGGAGGGAGAAAAATACTGAGGTGTAGCTACTGCCCTGAAGTATTTGCTAACAGAATCTAAAGGAGTTGTTGTCACTTTTCCAAAACCTTTTCGATGCAGCTGGTTTCATATAGTTCCCCAGAAATAAAGTTTTTTTTTTCCACTACTTCCTATTTGTGAACATTTTTCTAATATTGAAGTTTAAAGTTTCATCTTTCACGTTATACATTTCTGAAGCAGCTCTGGGTGATACATTAGTTGATCCATTTCTTGTCTTTTTTCCCTGCTGAGCAGAATCTCTGGGTTTCATTACAGGCAGCCGGTACGGTGGCCATACACAGGGAGATCCGCTCGTTTGGCAATGTACCCTAGAGATGCTGCTGAGAAATGCATCAACTAAAAGTTGCAAAATTCTCACCGTTCAGAGTCTGCATTAAAATTACTGCGCTTCCAGACTCAAATACTAGAGACACCAACATTCAACTTTAAACTTAGATTTTGGAAAAACAGCAAAAAAATGAATTATGGAAAGTAAATGAAAAAAAGTGTTTATTTCTGGGGAACAATCTAAAATCAACTGATTTGAAAAAAATGTTTGGAAGGTGAACAACCTCCCTCCTCCCCGCCCAGCCTAGCTGCTACCCCGGGAAAACTTTTTACTTAGTGCGGTTGGAGTAATATTACGGTCCCAAACAACTGTGAATGCACCAAAAGTCACAAAGATTCCCAACAATAAATTCGGAACTGCGCATGCGCCGAAAACTCCGTTCTGCTTCGGAAGTTTAACAAAGAAAAGATTAACAAAGAAAGTTTAACAAAGAAAAGCTGACTGGGAGAT
>CM044445.1:8954262-8964566 GCA_024363595.1 Xenopus borealis
CCCCCTGCACTTGCAGCACCAAGTGGCAAGCATTGTTCCTTCTCTTTTGAAAAGCCAGAAATGATCGCTGTTACTTACCACTCTTGCATGCGTTTCTCAAGCTCGGGCAACAAAAATTGCTGGTGGAAACAGTAGATGGAGCATATGTTGGAAAAGATTCCCATAACCACCTCCACAGGGAACGAAGCCTTAGTGCGTGCTTCCTCCATTAGCTGAGCGCAGAACACCTGTAAAACAAATGGCAAGGAGTGAGTGTAAGTTAGAAGTGCGGGGAAGAGGGTAACAATAGAGAGTAGGATAGAAAAAGCCAAGTACATAGGAATGGAGTGAGGTTAATGCTTTCGGACAATAAACCATGCTGAACTGCACTTCTCAACTTTTGCTGGACTACAAATCCCAGCATGCTTTAACATGTTATCAAGGTTAAGGCATGCTGGGAGCTGTAGTCCAGCAACATCAGGGTTGTAGTCTTAAAGGAATGATGCACAAAAAAAAATAAAACATTCCCCTAACTCTGGAGGGCATGTGGCAGCATTAAATTGCAGACTAGTCCTCCAATAAGAATCTCAGCTGATCTGTGTAAATCTGGCATCATGTTCTTTGTTCTTGTATTTGGAAACATTAAAGGAACAGTAACACTAAAAAATGAAAAGTGTTCATCTAGTGTTGCCCTGCACTAGTAAAACTGATCTGTTTGCTTCAGAAACACTATAAACAAGCTGCTGTGTAGCAATGGCAGAAACTGAAAAAAGGCTATATGGCACAGGTTAAATAATGGATAACAGATAAGATTATGTTCTACAGAGCTTTTCTGCTGTGTAACCTGAGCCATTTCTCATTTGAATGGCTGATCTAGCAAGTATGTAAAGGTGGCCATACACAGGCTGATAAATGCTGCCGACAGACTAAGTCGGCAGCTAATTGGCCCGAGTATGGGGCCCTCTGACGGGCTTTACCGATCGATATCTGATGTCGATCAGCGGGACAAAAAATCCCGTCAGATCGCGGGCGCATCTGTTTGTCTTCTATAGACTTTATTTTATCCAAATAATCCAATTTATTTCTCTGTAATAATAAAACAGTAGCTTGTACTTGATCCAAACTCAAGTATAACTTATCCTTATTGAAATCAAAACCAGCTTATAGGGTCTAATTAATGATTTCCTAACAGATTTAAGGTATGATGATTCCAAATTACAGAAAGATCCCTTATCCAGAAAAACCCAGGTCCTGAGCAGTCTGGATAACAGGGGCATAAGAACGGTGAGAGGAACAGCAGCAGCAAGAGTAAAGCACTGAAAGTGAGGAAGAGACAGGGAAGGATGTAGGAATGGATAAACTACAAATATAACTAGGAAGGGAAAAAATATACAAGAAGGAATAGAATGGCAGTCAGGGTCAAATAAATATGAATTTAAAAGTAATGAGAGAGGGAAGCCAAGATAAACAAAGAAAGGAAAGTAGTAGAAATAAAAGACTGAGAAGGAAACAATGGATGTCTGGGTTTACATCTCACATTAAGAAGTATTTAACAAAGTTGCCCGTGTTGCACCCTGACTTGACTCATTGTTGTTACCGTACAAGCATCAGCATAATGTGTTCTTGGCAGCTGGCTTTTTATTGGGTGCACACAGACAGAATAAACGAGTGATTGCAATTGGTGCGGAGGTCTTAGGCGCCATACAGGTAAATACAGGGAAAACAGAACATAGGGCCAAAGACAGTGTATGTGAAGCAATAGCACCCAGTTGCTGAGGGACCCAAGGGTATAGAGGGACTATAATTTCAATATCTGTGTAAAGAACAGATTGCCTTGTTCAAGAGTTTGGAGAGTGCTAACAACATTTTGCTGTGCTACAGAATAAATGCAGATGAAATATAAAAGAGGAAGGGTAAGGCTTCATCCACATGAGCAGTTTTTGGGAGATCGCCTCTTCTTCGGGGCAACAGTCTCCCCGAACTGCATTCCCTCCGCTGGCTAACATGTAAATCGCCTGAGGCAATTCACATGCAGCGCTTTCGTTTTCGCCTGAAGTTTCCCCATGAGGCAACTTCAGAAAATGAATTTCCATGTGAGAATTGCAGCAGGCGATTTTCATTAGAGCCAGCGAAGGGCAAGGAGAAGGCAGTTCGGGGAGATTGTGGCCCCCGAAGAAGACACGATTTGTTGCTGGGGCGACTAATCTCCCCAAATCTTCTCGTGTGGACTTGCCCTAATTCATGGAATGGATACACATACAAAGAATTAAAGGAAGGACAGAGAATGTGAGATAGCAGGCACAATATCTCCAATAGAGCGTTATCACCTGGTCCAGCAGATGTAAGCGTGACACATAGGCTTTCTCTGTCTGCAGCAGCTCATTAGCGATCTTGTACACCTTCTGCCGAGCTGTGAACTGTGGGGGAGAGAACGACAAAGTGAAATAAGAGGAGGGAGTTTGTCCAGAAATAACACAAGAGGAAAGAGATTAAAGGACGAATCAACCCACCATCCCCATACTGTAGAAAGGAAAGCAGGTAAATAGAAAGGGGGAGAAGAACAGAAGGAAAGTGGAAGGAAAAGGGAAGTCAGGAAGTTGACAGGAACATAGGAAGTGACAACTATTTCCTTCATTGTTTTCAAAAGCGCAAATTCCTTCTAATATCTGGACCATAAGGGAAAGGCACGAGGGAAAACAGTGTATAAAGTGGCACAGGGCTTTGCAGTTACAGCATGAGGGAAACCAACGTATGTAAGAAGGCATGAGGGAAACCAACGTATGTAAGAAGGCATGAGGGAAACCAACGTATGTAAGAAGGCATGAGGGAAACCAACGTATGTAAGAAGGCATGAGGGAAACCAACGTATGTAAGAAGGCATGAGGGAAACCAACGTATGTAAGAAGGCATGAGGGAAACCAACGTATGTAAGAAAGCATGAGGGAAACCAACGTATGTAAGAAGGCATGAGGGAAACCAACGTATGTAAGAAGGCATGAGGGAAACCAACGTATGTAAGAAGGCATGCACAAAGCAGCTTATGGGGATAAACACAATATTCCTTTTGATGGGTGCTTTTGTCACTTGGCATTCATTATCCACCAGACATGAACAAGAGGAATATGCCTTGAAGATGGTTTATAGTACAGTGGCCTTGTTTTACCTCACATGGGTCCAGCCTTTCAGGTGGCAATTCACCCTCGTCACCACTTCCATCCTCCATGTCGCTGTCACCTTCTGAGTCCCGCTGGGCTGCAATATGATGGGGCTCACCCTCCTCACGGCCACCCTCATCCACTTCCCCGAGGAAGCACATCTCCTCGCTGGTAGAGGGGGAGCTAATGCTGTCAATGCCACTGTCTCTGTTGGCCAGTTTCCCCCCAGAGTCCTGTTCTCCCATTTCATTGGCATCTCCTCCCTCCACAACGAGCCGCCGTCTCCTTTCCAGGCTGCCTTGGGATACCTCAGGTTCCAACAAGTCAAGAAGCTTGTGGCCCAGTTCCCCCATGCTGTAGCCTGAATCCTGGAGAGAGGGAGAAGGAGAACTGTCCATCCCAGGGTTTATGTCGGTGCCATGACCCAGAGTTGTCCTTTCTACGGGGAGGATGACAGGCTCCCTGTGGAACATAGAAGGTGAGAGTGGATGATTTATAAGCCATCTGGTTCAGGAGGGAAAGTTGTGCAGAACATTAATTTATAACACCTTCCTGAACACTGCCCTGTGGAATATTGCAGAGTTTGCTGTGCAGCTGCCTTCCTGCAGGAGGTAACCCTTTCCAGACCACAGTCATTTGTACATAATTGCCTGCTCCTTTGTATCACATAAAAACTCAGCACCCCTGGGTTTCCAGAGTGGGCCCTGCAGTGGTGGTGTGGGTTCAGAAAACCTCGACACGCACCCCTGCTTTTATAGACCCGACCCAACCACACCAACATCACAAAAGGGAGAAGGCAGGCGCAAATCTATAAAACAAGAATCTGGGAGTCGTCAGTCTAGGAGGGTCACAGTCTGGGAGAGGACCAAACCCACCCCGACCCAAGGGTAAACCTGTGGATCCCACGGGTATCAGTCCGGCCGACACATCACTATCCTGCAGCATCTCACTGTGTAATCTGTCTCTTGAAACAATGTAGCAGAAGTTATCTTGCCTTCAGCTGCTACATTGAGTGTAAGTCTCCATGATGGAAATGACACACAGGGGCAAATTCACTAAAGGCACAATTTTCCCTCCAAAGACTTTGCCACACTTCAAGCTACTTTACTAGGTGGAAATTCGTTACCACTACGCCAATTCACTAAAATGCAAAGTTTTTTCTCTGCAGCCAAACGCTGGCGAAGTTTCACTAGCATTAGTTCGTCAGTGCAAGCAAAGTTTTGCTAGCGGTCATTTCTGCCTAGAAACTTTGTTAATATATTTACGCTTAAGTCAATTTGAATGCGCTTCCTTTTTGGTGTACACCTATAGGGCGTTGCGACCGACCAGGTTGCCTAGGGCGCCTGACCGGTCTGGCCTGGCGCTGTGTGGCATGCCCCTCAAATGGTTAGGAAAGAAATGTTAACACAAAAATCTATAATAGTTAGAAATTTTGAAGACAATCCCGCTTAAAATATTAAAGAAACGCCTGCGTTTTTTAGAACTTTTATGACTTTTTGGCATACAGGATATGATGTCACTGACGTAAGATTGAGGCAGTAACTAGGTGGGGGGCGGACACTGGTGCAAGCCATGCAGCCGGGCCCCCCTCACCCCCCTCCGTGCCGATTTTATTCTCAGCTGCAGCCGGCTACAACGGGGCGATGTGCCGGGTGCAGGACCTGGTCCAATTGCATGCCTTGCTTCCCCGGTAGTTACGCCACTGGATTGCAGAGGATGTGGCTTCATCTTATCAGTTCCCCAGGTCTAGGTGGCAAAGGAAACTCTGATGAAAGAGGTAACGATCTGTAAAATTCACACTTCAGCGAATTTGACTAAATAACGAGCGAAAATGTACCTGGCGAACCTGTGCGAAACTGTGCTAGTGATGGTCTCTTTTGCTAATAGTTTTTCCTCTATGCCAGTTAATAAATTGGCGATCTCCCTGCGGATGGGATTTCCTGTAAATTTTCGCTAGTGATGGCCACTTCACCCTTCAGTAAAGCTGCCCCACATTACTATATATCGCCAGGGTTTTGTCTATGACCAGAACATAACCTGCTGTAGACAATGCAGCGACTCGTCATAGCTAAAACACTCAAACTCTCAGCATTGTCTATGGCAAGTTATTTTCTGGCATTTTGTAGTCTTATCAAATTGCAGATGACAAATAGCACGGCGTGTCATTTCCATTATGGAGACCTACACTCAGTGTAGCAGCTGATCAAAAGACTTGAGTTGTACAGACAGCTGTTGTTCAATCCTCACCTCCAGGAGTTAAGCAATAAACTAAACACATCACCTCTTTTCTACTTACCTCTCAAATTTTTCAATCAGAGATGTGACTGCGGAAGGGGTTCCATCTTTATTGTCAGGGCGTGACAAAGATATCCGTGCAAGCCGGGGGTCTGCTGGCAATGGCCGGGATGGAGGAGGTGGGATATGCACAGGAGGTCGTGGCCGTCTTATGCTCTGTAAATGTGCAGGCTTAGGGGGTACTGTGAGAGGTGCAGTAAAAGAAAAACAACCAGATAATAGAATATTGTAAATACATTTTACTTGTATAGGTATTGGAGCCATTATCCGAAACCCGTTATCCAGATAATTCCGAATTTCAGAATCTCCCATAGACTCCACTTTATCCGAATAATCTACATTTTTAAAAATGATTTCCCTTTTCTCTGTGATAATAAAACAGTAGCTTGTACTTGATCCCAACTAAGATATAATTAATCCTTATTGGATGCAAAGACAGTCTGTTGTGTGTTAACACAACTTTCTAGTAGACTTAAAGGGGAATTCAACCCGGCCCGCGGTAAACCCCTCCCCACCGTAGGCCCCCTCCCTCCTCCCCCCTCCTAATTCCCCCCCCCAGGCTATTACCCCTAACTTGTATATTACCCCAAAGCGCAGGTCCCTTTGTGCAGGTTCACAGGCACCGTCTTCGGCCATGTCTTCTTCCTTCTTCCATTATCGATGGCAGCACATGCGCAGGACGCATTTGCCGGTTGGGACTACTGCGCCTGAAGTTCACAAAGTTTTCTGATTAAACTAAGTGAACTTCGGGCGCATGTGCAGTAGTACCAACCGGCATGGAAGAAGATGTTGCGGCAGAAGATGGCGCCTGTGACCCTGCACTAAGGAACCTGCGCTTTGGGGTAATATACAAGATAGGGGCAATAGCCTGGGTGGGAGGGGCCTACAGGGGGAGGGGTTTAGCGCCAGCAGAGTTGAATTCCCCTTTAAGGTATGAGATCCATTATCCAGAAAACTCCAGGTTCCGAGCATTTTGGATAACAGGTCCCATACCTGTATATTAGATGTGCAAATTATTGTATCTATATATCCTTTTCATTTATCACTTTCTGGCTTGGATATGGGCTTACTCCCAAACTGTTTGATCTGCCCAGACAGAAGGGACTGATCATGTCAATACAAAATACGATATTCCTTTTAGGCCTGCCAGTGCTCAGAGAATGGCTCTTTCCAGGTCAAAGTGTCTGTGTCCCTTCATCCTGAGCTTTATTACCATTTGGATCACCATGGCTAAGTTGCTTCTGGCTAGATTGTTCTTTATGGCTTGACTCATTTCCCTAAAAAAAATCCCCAGTTGTAGAGAGACAGTTAGCAAAACACAACGTTTACTTTGCTCTCCATGGAGGCAATAAAGATAAAAGAATGTTAAAAACACAAATGAGCACTTTAGTGTAGAAGAGTATGTGGCTGTTTTAATTAATTAAATTAAGTTGTCCTGACACTGCCTACCTATGGGTGTTCAACCTGAAGCCCAGGACCAATTATGTTAACTAATTACAGGTATTGGACCTCTTATCCAGTATCCAGTCCAGTTTCTGTAATCTGGATCTTCATACCTTGTCTACTGGAAAATCATATAAACATTAAATAAACCCAACAGCCTGGTTTTGTTTCTAATAAGGATTAAATATATCTTAGTTTGGATCAAGTACAGGATACCGTTTTATTATTACAAAAGGAAATCATTTTTAGAAATCTGAATTTTTTTTATTATAATGGAGCTTTCCATAATTCAGAGCTTTCTGGATAACAGGTTTCCGGGTAACAGATCCCATGCCTGTGAATGCATTTTAATGCAAATAAAAGCTCAGTTTAGCTTCTGAGTGTATTTATTTTGTGCATGCCTATTACAAATCCCATGATACTTGGACCTGAACTGTTCCAATGCTAGATAGACTAAGTCAGCTTTTAGTGATAGCAACATTCCTTCAACAAATCACATTGCTTAACCCTGTAAGTGCTGACTGCTAACTGGGGGGGGGGCACGACCTGCTGTGGGAAGTGCAGCCGGGCCCCCATGAGCTGCTGGGGGGCCCTGAGGGGGTGCAGGCCCTTGCCCAATCCCACCCCCTGCTCCTGTGTTAGTCCCACCACTGCTAAGGTTGCCACCTTTTCTGGAAAAAAAAATAATGGCCTTATTATATATTTATCTTTTTTCCCCATTAATAACATTGGGATCAACCATCATTTTTACCAGCCAGGCCAGTAAAATAGCGGCTAGGTGGCAACCCTAAGCACTCCCCATTTACAGTGGCGTAACTAGATGTTACACAGCAAATTCATTTTAGGACCCCCAACATATACAGAAATTGCCCTGTTTTGCCACTAAATGTTAAATTGCTCTTTATTTGAGCCTCATGCCCCCCACCCCTAGGCTCTCCTCTATGTATACACCCTTGCCAAAAGACCACCAGAGTCCAGCGGTGATGTTAGGTTTGTTTGTATCTGATCACACATGAGAATCTCATGCTTCTTAGGAAAAGTTTCTGACAATGGAATGAATGTTCCAACCAGTGGTATAACTAGACTTTACTGGGCCCCAGAGCAAATTCATTTTAGGGCTCCCAACATAAGCATAGGTTGTCTTATTTTAACAATATTTATGGAAATTGTATATGAATTAGGGCCTCATGGGCCCCCTATTCATTTTAGATGGGGAGTCCGGATACTTTTGGTCTTATAGTATAAGTCTCCCCTGTAGGCTTACAGAAACCGATTAAATCAGTTCACAAGGAATGTATTGCAAGATCGAAACTGGTACCTGCATCAGACACACATAAACATTTAGTCTGCTACCTTGTACCTAGGGTTGCCAACTGGCCGGTATTTTACAGGCCTGGCCGGTAAAAATTATGGTTGATCCCAATGTTGTTAAAGGGGTTGTCCACCTTCAAACAACTAATTGTTTTCAGATAGATCACCATAAATAACGACTTTTTCCAATTACTGTCTATTTTCTATTTGTAATCGTTTTTCTAATATTAAAGTGTAAAGTGTCATTTTTCACCTTCTAAAGCAGCTCTGGGAGGGTCGGGTCGCCGACCTCCCCAACTGTTCTAAACGGATACATTTAATGGATACATTTCTTATCTTTGTCCCTGCTGAGCAGAATCTCTGGGTTTCATTACAGGCAGCTCTTAGAATTGATACAATAGTTGCTAATACTCCAGAGATGCTGCTGAGAAATGTATCAATTAAATGTTGCAAAATTGTATCAGTTTATAGTCTGCGCCTGAATTACCGAGCTGCCAGACTCAATCACCACAGACACCAACATTCAACTTTAAACTTAGATTTTGGAAAAACAGTAAAAGATAAATAATGGAAAGTAATTGAAAAAAGTATTAATGGAGAACAATCTGAAAAAAAGAAAAAAGTGTTTGGAAGGTGAACAACCCCTTTAATAGGGAAAAAATAAAAATATTTAGGTAGGCCAGTATTTTTTTCTAAAAAAGGTGGCAACCCTACTTTTACCTGCAATCCATTAGACCATTATGGATGATTATGGGTGCATGTCAGTGTTTGTGAAACAGAGGGAAATCATTACCTTCAGGTTTAGGAGTCAGCGGGCGCCTAGGAGCCAGTGGTTTAGGGGTGGAGGGGTCTGGGAGCACCCCGTTGTAGTCAGAAGAGGTTGCAGGATCAGAACGCTGCCGCTGGGGCTTTTCAGGGTGAGCAGAGACATGAGCCGGCTCCAAGGAGAGGCTTTTAACAAGCGGCTGAGGCCTGTGCTGGGGACCTGAAATTCAAGAATGTGGGTAAGTACTTCAGAGGGCAGAAAAACAGAGACAGAGAGGAAGCCTACTAGCCTAGCAATAATAAAGGTACAAATAATCTGACATTCAAATTCTTATGTTGATAGTGGTAGCTTAGAAATTCTATCTCTGCAAACCCAGATCTAAAATTTGGTGTATTGCAAGAAAAAACTTTCCAAAACATACACTCATCGCGAGCAAGGCACTGTGGTAAATGAAGTCGTGGCTAGAAAAAAATGCAGTAATTCTGGTTTCAATAGTACATAGTCAGGACCAGCAGTGCAGGGAATAGAACATTCTTTCAGTTCAATTACACTTACAAATAAAAAAGCACTGTATTGGAAAAAGGGGTTAACAACAACATTGTTCCCTATGAGGGTTTTGTTTTGCTTCCATGCAGACTTTTAGAAAGAAAGGGATTAAACAGATACATGTGCTGGAGGCTGGAAACATCTGCGTGTATTTGTAACGCCTGCATACATCCGCTGCACATCTGCGAGGAAATCTGCACAGTCCTGTTTAAATGTCTTATAGTTAAAGGGGAAATGTACACTCACTATTCAATAATACTCAGTTATAATAATAATAATAATAAGCTGTGATACTGCTCCTTTTGCAGCCACATTAGCTCCATGATAGGAACGCAAGGTGGTGCATTGCTAAAGGTTATGGAATTCAGAGACAGCAAAAGTTTGACTGGAAGCAAAGTCATTTGCACACCCACCAGCAGGCAAAGGGTTACAAGAGCTCTAGCAAAGTGTTTCAGGCTCTTTGAGGCATTGGCCTCTCATCGGCCACTTGCCCATGCTGTGTAATTATCAGCCCCTGCAGTAATGTGTTTTTCTTGGCCTCCAGCTTTTCTGAACATCTGGCACAAAAGCACCTAATACTGCTTGGTCCCAGATATTTTGTGGGGAAGATAGGGCTTTGGTTGCAAATCTAGACTAGGAGTGAACAGGAAGATTCTAGCCTGGGATAGCCAAGAGCATTATAGGGAATCCTAGTCTGGCATAGCCAAGAGCATTATAAGGAATGATAGTAGCCAAGAGCAATATAGGGTATCCTAGTCTGGGATAACCAAGAGCATTATAAGGAATCCGAGTCTGGGATAACCAAGAGC
>CM044445.1:9044568-9055443 GCA_024363595.1 Xenopus borealis
TCAGTTTCCCAGCTGCCCCAAGTCATGTGACTTGTGCTGTGATAAACTTCAGTCACTGTTTACTACTGTACTGAAAGTTGGAGTGATATCACCCCTCCAATTTTCCCTTTTTGCGGCACAGCCCGCGCCTTAAATCCCGCCCCCACCACTGGCCGGTAATTTTTCTTCTTAATATAACTGAATGGAACACAGTGGGACATGGGGTTTCACTATTGAGTGCTGTTCTTAGATTTACCAGGCAGCTGTTATCTTGTGTTAGGGAGCTGTTATGTGGTTACCTTCCCATTGTTCTCCTGTTAGGCTGCTGGGGGGGGGGGGAAGGAGGGGGTGATATCACTCCAACTTGCAGTACAGCAGTAAAGAGTGACTGAAGTTTATCAGAGCACAAGTCACATGACTTGGGGCAGCTGGGAAATTGACAATATCTCTATCCCCATGTCAGATTTCAAAATGAAATATAAAAAAATTTGTTTGCTCTTTTGAGAAATGGATTTCAGCAGCACTATTAACTGATGTATTTTGGAAAAAAAAGAAAAATTCCCATGACAGTATCCCCTTAATGGTTACATCATTTTCTAGTAGACTTAAGGTATGAAGATCTAAATTATGGAAAGACCTGTTATCCGGAAAGCCCCAGAATTCTGGATAACAGGTCATAGAGTAAAATAAGCTGTTTATTTTGGAAGCTATTTTCTGAATCATATAAGCGTTCTCCTACATGAAAATGTCAACAGTGGAAGCACTGTTTATTAGGCCCCACAGCAACATCAGTGAGTCCATAAGCCTTAGGAACAAGACATTGTCCATGAAGATATATTGCAACTGCAGTTTCTGAGCCCCCAGCAGTTGTAGGGTCTTTGTCCTCTATAGTTACATCTCTACTACACTGTTTGTTTCATAGTAGCTGTGGTTGAAAGAAATTACATTCAACCAGCAAAACCTACCTATCTGCCAGTTGATCATTTGTGTAGCACAAACAAAGGGCATGGCCCCATATAAATAAGTTGTGCTGGGCCCCAGAATTCTAACCAATGACCCCCATTGTCCAAGACCTTCTTCTAAGTGTATGTTCTTATCACAGGGTGTCTTGCCAATAGCCGGCCAAGCTTTGTTTATTCTAGCAGTGCTCCAGGTTGAAAGGCAAAGCAAAGCTGTAGTTCTGAGGTTCAGCATGCCCTTGGCAAGAGCTCAGCTGGCTCTGCTGGTAACGTTTTCTACTCGGAGTCTGAGGCTTGTGGGGCTTTGTTGCTTCAAGTGAAAAATCCATCAGGCTCAACCCTCTAATAAAGGTTTATTTTTGCATGCAGCATCTCTATCATTGCTTTGAGTCAGTGTGCAGTCTGAGCGTGTGCTGCATAATTTTCATGTTATTTTCCACTATTTCTATTTGGCAGCCGTCTTCACTTGGCACACAACTTTCATTTTGGATTCTGAATCGAAAAGCGAATGCTGGCAAAAAAATACGTCAGAACTGAGCATGGTGTTAAGATTTCATTTTCAGGTCACGATAACCATATATTTTACTGTTGGACTGTACACAGGGTCCACCTTAGCTGGTATAGATTTATAGCACCTTCCTCTACCTAGGGAGGTGTCTCCTTGCTATCAGGACCTGTTAGACTGGCCCAAATTCAGATGCCATATCTTCTCTGGCTTTATATAACAACATGAGGGCTCCTGGAGATAAAGAAAATTGCAGTCAGCTAGCTCACAAGACAGTAGCAGCTTTGGTTATAAATTAGTATTGTCTTGAAGACATGGGCCTACCAGGTGTCTAACCGGATACACCTCCAGATCTGCATACAGGTCAAATGTTTGTATGCAGAAGGAGCCAAACCTAGTATGGCTGCCTTCAAAAGAGCATGAATGATTGGAACAGCAAGACTCTAGAAGAAGTGAAGAGCTACAGGTCCATTTTACTATGCACCATGAATTGAGCAACACAGTGCATCAACAATGGACTCCTGCATGGTAGTCACCCTTTTTTGCCAGTTAAAGTTTTGCTGCCAATGCAAATGAACAGCGAGTGGACAACAGATGCATGCTGGACTCTCCAAAGTTCTTTATAGTATGAGCTACGGCCTTTGTTCTCCTTTAAAAGTACATGATCATTAAACAGATTAGGAGCTTAAAAAATAAAAATAATGTGCAATATTCATTATATATGTGGGTGGACTAGGAACAAAAAGGTTTACCTACATTTTGAAAAATCCAGGAGAATGTAATCAGATGATTTAGTCTTAAGGCCCCATACAAGGGACGATAAAAGCTGGCGACAGACCGTGTCTGCAGCTTATTAGCCCTCGTGTGCGGCCATCCGATGGGCTTCCCCAAAAGTTGTGCAGATCTCAATCGGGCAGGTTAAAAACCCAGTCTGATTGTGGGCACATCTCTGCGTGTATGCTGTCCCGTGATCCGACCACCCGTATAGCCTCCATTTTGATCCAATATCACCAAAAGAGCGGATCTCCCTGTCTATGGTCACCTTAAGTCATTTTCATTCCAAGGCTGATGCCAAACCAAACTCCAATGCCTGTTTCAGCTCATGGATTTCTGATCAAAAATGCGCAACTGATTTTTAGCCCAATGATAAATTAGAAAAAAAAAAGAACACATCCCCTTTAAAGCAAAGGCACAGATATAATCATGGTGATTTCACATGTGAAACAAATGGGAATTGCCTGGCAGTTCAAGGCCAAGTGTAATGTGCCCCCTCCCTTCCTTTATTCACAATGCAACTACATACAGCATTGTAGCAGAGAGACCAACAGACACAATGAGACAGGAATCCCCTGGATCTGTAGCCACGTTACCAGTAACAGATTAATGTGAAGACCTTGAAAATGAATCAGACATGCCTCATTTCAGGCCATGGGCTCTTTTCCAAGTGATGAAATCAGGCCAAGCAGTCAGACTGTCGGGCGTTTGCCAGTTGTGCCGCATTGCCAGTCTGTACATGAGCATTAGCTATTGGGGGTGGCAAAGTATCTACAGTCTATATAATGCCAAGGCTCCTTCCTAATTAGATGGGTAAGTAACGCTGATATAATTAACTCCTTCCAGTATTGCACCTCTATTCTCTAATACAGTGATCCCCAGCCAGTGGCTCGTAAGCAACATGTTGCTCACCAACCTCTCGGATGTTGCTACTAGTGGCCACAAAGCAGGTGCTTGTTTTTGAATTCCAGGCTTGGAGGCAAGTTTTGGTTATATAAAAACCAGTTGTTCAAATTAGAGCCTCATGTAGGCTGCCAGTCCACATAGGGGCTACCAGTAGCCAATCAAAGCCTTTATTTAGCACTTCCAGGAACTTTTTTTCAAATCACTAGCTTACAATTCAGAATGGAACATCAATAGGGGATAAAACTTATAAAAAGATGTCATGTTTTTGACTGCTGTGGTCAGTGACCCCAATAACCAGCTTGCAGTTTCAGTTGCAGGGTGGAAACAATCACAGAAGGAATGCAAATAATTACAATCAAATGCTCATACAGTGATATTTAGTACAAGGTTACATCAAACAATTTTTTTGTTTTTGTTTTGTTTTTTTTCCACTTTAAAAAATGCTAATTTGGGTAAAGGTCAGGGTTTCCGTAATGTTTAAAGAATGCAAAAAATGTGTTAATATGTTTAATGAAATAATTGCCTGTTACCTTGTTTTGAACCAGCTGTTTGCTGGTAGATGCATCTCCCACTCTGTTTCTGAGAGCATGTTGGAACAATTACACATCTAAGTGTACAGTGTATTTAAAGGGCCTGGGGCAACCAAAAACATAAACCAGTGGAAAACCATTTCCCCTCATAATCTGAAAAAATAGCACCAGAAATTTCAGATATTCATTGCTCTGTTTTGTTCTTGAAACCTTTAAATTCTACAGACACAAGATCTGTGTTCATCCTGTAAAACATATCCTTATATTGTGCTTAGTGATGTCATCAGTTATCGCCTTAGTGATATGAGTCACATGACTCATATTATAAAAAGTATGTATAGCCTGTTGTAAAGTATATAACAGAGGTGTCCATCTTGGAGTTCCATGACCTGTATATGGTCACGGAACTCCATGGTGACTTCTAAAATCATTATAGTTTACAACAAGGGGTACGTTGTTCTCTATATTTTTATAGTCCCTCTCTAAACATATGAAAGTTTTCGTATTACCAAGAACCACCTACCCCATGGAATTGAAATGCAAGCCCCTCAAGCTGGATTCATATCCTGTAATGTCTTTCAAACTCCATCAAATAATCAGTGCAAGTAGCATTGCATATACTGTTTGGTTATTAGAGAAGATTTTTTGGGGGAAAGGTCTTGGTCTGGCTTAGCCCATTAGAAGCACAAACTGGTTACTGTGGTGGCTTTGCTGACTCGCTGTCCAGATGTTCCACAGCCTACGCTTTATAACCTCAGCCAGGCCTCAACAATGCAGCACTAAGGAACAGAACGAGCCGATTCCAGCAGAGCTGTCATTTACTGTACATCCTCTTGGGAGAAGAAGCAGATCAGGAATGGCAGTGAGTCTAATAAAGGGCAACACTTCCCAAACTGCATATCTACCCCCATGACTAAATCCCACTAGACAAAATCAGTATTTACTGCACTTCTGCCCTTTTAAGTATCAACAACCCAAATTCCAAAACTGCTCTATGTAGCTTGCTCCACACCAGCAGAAGCTATAGAAGACATGGCCAAAACATGTGCCCTAGGCTTAAAGAGTAGGTAGATAAAGTCATTTGTCACATGTAAGAGAACCAAGAAAACATAGTCTATGGCTTTTACTCAATAGGATTGCTGGCAAGAACACAGAGGAAGAAAGGAAACTACATTGGCTTAATACAATAGAGTGGGGAAATATGCATTAGGTAAGCAAAACAATCCAGCCTTCAGCGCTAGCAAATTCCAGATTCACCGCTCCCCACCAACCCCAGCTGTGGAACAAGAGTATTTCAGACTTCCTATGCTTGTCGCAGTGCATAAAATGATGCCAAAATGAGTCTTAAATGCAGGTCAAAGGCATCTCCAAGTTCTAATCTGTGTAGATCTCAATTATTATTCAGACATGTGATGGGTCTCTAATATGTTTTGGTTTGAGACCAAAAACAACACGTCACTTCCTCTTTGCATGGCTAAAGACCCTTTTTCGGCTCCAAGAATATAATAACTTGTCTACTGAATTAGTCTTTACTGGACATTATCTCCATTGGGACCATTTATCAAGAGCTAAAACTAGGAATTATAATTCCACTAACAACTATTTTCCTTTCTACAGAGTACTATGAGTTTTCCCCAGAAGCTTGATACCCAGCCATGATGACCCATTAGATGAGGGTAATGGGTTTCTCAAGCAATGTCAAGGGTCAAAACCATTTGCGAATTTGGAAGCTTGCATAAAAAGTCTTATTCAATGTACAGGGGATGAGGCTCCTAAACCCTATCAATCTTGCTGAGTGGTTGAGAATAACAACAGAAGAGCAGCGGAATGACTGATCCATATAAACAGCAGATGTAAACCCCTAAATGCAAATAGCTGGAAACAACCAAAGAGAGTGGATGATGAATACATTTAAGATGGTCATACATAGTAAGATCTGCTCAGGAGGTTTCCGAATGAGTTGATCACTGTTTAGTATGTCCACCCACTAGATCCGATCATCTGCCCATAATACAGTGGGCCTATGGAGACCCATTGGACCAGGACTGAATCAGTGTGCTAATGTGGTCCTCTCCCATTGGCATTTCTAAACCGGGCAGATAGAGATCTGGCCCTTTTTACTCCATACGTGGGGGCAAATTTATTTTAGCAAACATTCGCCAGGGAAATCATTATTGCAGTTTCCTGCCGTTCCGTCAGGCAAATTTTCACTCAAGCGAACAATAATTAACCTGCAAATTTATCAGAGTGAACGTTCCAATATGTTACACTTTTCGCCTAAGTCTATTTCACCAGGTTCCACCAATTCTACTGATAAGAGAAGCTACATCCTCAAAATTATTTCAGTGACATTCTATCCTGTATACCAAAAGAGTCATAAACTCCCAAAACTCTGGCTTTTTAAAAATATATATTTTAATGTGGGATGATGTTTATACGTTGAAGTTAACTGTTAAATATATGTTATTTGCACTTTTTTTTTTTTAACCATTTGAAGATCATGCCACATTTGCTTTAGGGTTGACTCATGTCTTGGAGGATCTCATTTGTCTTAAGTTTTCTTCCTAGGACATTTTTAAAAAATGGCCACTTCCAGCATTTGCACCAACAGCACTAATAAATACATACGTTAAATGTAAGTATGTTAATGACATTTCTCTAGAGAACAAATTTTGGCTGAGCATATATATGCGGAGATGAAGTAATGTCTGATGTTACCTGATGTTACCTTGGTGGAGCCTTCACAAAGTGAACATTCACCCCATGGACTAATGCCCAGGAAAAGCCAGGTGATTATTTCTGAGCACTAATTATCAGACCTACGGGTGCACTATGGCAATTATCATGTAAATCTATGAAAAGGGAAAATCAAATAGGAAAAGAACATCTTTACTTGGCCCAAAAATTTGTTGGGAAACAAATGTTACTTAAGGACTTCTTAACCAACAGGTATTTACACAAGTGCAACTATGTTTGTGAATGAATCTATATTTAAACCTTCCTAGTCTATGTGATAGGTCAATTACCAATGCCCCACACCCAAGTTAACATAGGGGGCTATGAAATGGCCAATCACAGACCTTATTTGGCACTCCCGGGAACAGTTTTCATGTTTGTGTTGCTTCCCACAATGTCGCTCATGGTTTGGGGAGCCCTGATGTACAGGGTGCAAATTTGAAAAAACATGGTGACTAGCACCAGTTTTCTTGAACTATGTACCCGACCCACCATTTTTTTTTTAATTAACACAATTGCACAGTGAAATAAAGTCTGATCAAGGCTTCAATTTGCTCAAACGTAAATTCTGCATGAATACCATGGAATTTAATTGGATCTCAAACAGAATCCTTGATTGATTGCCTTCCAATGTGGTAGATGAAGAAATGCCAAATATGGCTGTACTCCAGCCTGCCAAGTGGTTCCAAGGCAGGTCTGGAATAGGAGTCAAAATAGGCTCTGGCATTTGTTACACAGAGGCCAATCAGCCCACACAGAGGCCCAATCAGCTCCCTACCATCACACTAAATACTGACTTTCTATGGCATCTTATGGAAGCCCCTCCACAGGTAGCCAGTCCAGGCCTGTTCCATGGTAAAGACAATCACCGTATACTAAAAGCAACTAAAGCTAAACTAAAACTAAAACAGCCCGACTACTCTTACAATACTTCTCAAAGCCAGCTGCCTTAAGTTACTCCTCCAATAAACACCAGACATCCAAACTGTAGTCCACTGTTGCACCTCTTTTTTATCCAGGTATTCCAATGCTTACATATTAAGGTAAGTTTTTGAGGCTTCAGGAGCACAGGGCTACAGAGAAAAGTAGCACAGCGGCAGATTGCCTACGCAAAAAAAGTAGTGGGGGTCATTAATAAACACTGGGCAAATTTGCACCTGGGCAGTAACCCATGGCAACCAGTCAGATGCATGCTATCATTGTTCTACCTGTGGGTGGCTGAGAAAATCTAATCACTGATTGGTTGCTATGGGATATCTGCCCAATGTATATAAATGAGTCCCACTGACACAGCAACTATTTATCATATTAAAAAAAAAAAAAGGTGCTCCATATTGGTTTTCACCTTCTGTCCAATCTATTGACTAATAAATATGTTTGGGGGGGATTGTATTTAAATGATGACATCATACAAAGACGCTCTTGGCCTTTCAGGGGGTTGTAATATTCCATTGAAGGGCCACATCCAACCTAAGAGACTCCCGATGGAAATCATTGTCCTTAGCCACAAATGATCAACACACAGGAGGACAGATGTTGAACTAAAGATTTCAGCATTCAATCGACAACTGTTGGTCTGCAAGACTAAGGTCCCTGTTTTTATCAATCCATATTATTTGCTCTGACTTATTTGCCGGACACAATACAAATCTATACTCACAGTGCTCATTCCTTAGCAGCCTTTTATAATCACAAGCTTAGAGTACATATTTTTTTGCATGCTGAGTGATTAACAGCTGGGAAACAGCAGGGTTTTTTTTTATTAAATCAGTTGCAATACATTCTACTCACCCTCATACTGGATAGAAATGGGGCTAAGGACAGGTGCAGCCCCCCCAATATGGTAGGAGAAACGCCTTGTTTGGAACTGCCTGGCATAGCTTCCTGTTTGTTCCCGGGGGCTGGAGGGTGGATAGGTGAAAGCAGTGCTCCTTGGACGGTTCACCTGCATGCTTGTAGGGTAGAGCAATTAAGCCTGTGTCTCTTTAAATCCCAATTCAGATTGTGCCCATCCAGTATAGGGAGATAATTGTCAGGAGTCCGGCTGCACAAACAGACAGAAGGTCTGGGCATTGGTGGAAGCACATTGACAATGTTGTTTAATGACCAAGGATTTCCCCTTTGAAATTTCCCAAGATCAGCTCCTGGATATGCGTTTTTAAAGTGCCCTTATTCCGGCATCATTAGATGTCCATGTCCTGTTCCGCAGGGAATTTCCACCATGCACTGCAGCAAAACGCCAGTAAGCCTGTGCAGCACCAGAGTATCATGAAGGGATGTGCAGATCCTTTACAGAGCTGTGTAATGAGGCTGAGCCCATCATGGGGGTCACTTTATTCACAAGCCATTGGGATGCACAGATTATATCCTGCAGTGCCTTCCTCATCACAAGCTCTGTTCTCCATAGTAAGCTGATCCCTTGACTTGAAGGTCAGTTGGCTTGTGATCAGCCCTTTATTGCTGCAATCAATTACCTGTTCTCTGTTATCCCAGAAGAAATGACTGTCTCCCTTGAAGGGACACCCCCTCCAACGGTAGCAGCCCCAGTAGCACCCTTGGGTGCTGATCAATGCAGAAAAGCAGGGCTCTCACCTCACATAAGCTCACTCCTTTCTTTTCTTTGTTCTCTCCTGTTACTGCTGCTGATTTTGGCATTCACACACACTCCAGCTTTCAGGTTTTTTTTGCTTTGCTTTCTCTTCAGTTTTTTCCCTGTCTATGTGAAATCTGACTCTCTTTCCTTGCCGCTGGATTTCACGTCAGATGTATTTAAAATCTGGTCTGGATCCCCCCCCCCCTTCCAGCAGCACATGGTTTCCCCCTACACTCCCTGTATTGCTGTGTCCTTTTTTTTCCCCTCGTCAGGTCTTAGGCAAGATCCTGCTAGTAGCATGTATCCCTTGTATTGCAGAAAAACAATAAACATTCGATCATTTTGCTGGGTGTCTATAGGTACAATATATATATATATATATATATATATATATATATATATCACTTCCTTGTATCCAGACCCGCTGAGAGCCCAGCAAAATGGTCCATTTTCATTTCTATGGGACAACCCAAATTTTCAGTTTTATAAAAAATTTTATCATTAGAAGCATGCCTGTGCTTTGTGGCTAACTATAACCCTTTAAAATAAAATGACAGCCTTTAAATCCACGGAGGTGTTAAATGTACCTTGCTCAGATTTCTAGTCTCAAGCATTTGTTGTCCAGCATTTGGTCAGTGCCAAAATCTTGCAGTGATCGTGTAAAGAAAGAATCTCTGTGGTCGGAATTCTCCGTTGCAAAGACAGCTAGCATCTCAGCCACAAAGCAAGACTGAATTGCTGCTTGCAGTGTGTTTCAGAAAACAGCTCTGACAATTCTAATAATACAATGCAAATCTAATCAGAAATTGCTATCCCACAGCCCCAGTTCCCTTCCCAGCAATGACAGTGTGGTTAGGCAGACCCATGTCCAACCAAGATCTGCTAACCAGCAACCTGACTCACACCTGGGTAGCCAAACAGGGTGCCAGCGGTGGTCAGGGCATTAGGATATTTCCACCTGAAGCACAACAGCTTTGTAGATATTTTGCAGGTACCCAACTTGATGCAGGTTTCTAACATGTGGTTAATTATTGATTAATTGCTCACTATTTCTACATACAGCTACTCTGCAGGCACTGGTGGAATTAGAGGTTACTGGGCCCCAAAGCAAATTCATTTTAGGGCCCCCAACATATCCAAAGTTTGTCCTGTTCTACCAATATATGTTGAAATTGCTCATTAATTAGGGCCTCATGGGGCCCCCTGTACCTCCTGGGGCCCCCAATAGCTGCACGGTTTACTTCCTCTGTAGTTATGTCTGCTGGGTATCACTATATGCAGGGCAGTTTCCCTGTTTCAAAATGCATCAATTAATAGGGCTGCTTCAGCAGATTCTGCATTGAAATCCATTTCTCAAAAGAGCAAACAGATTTTTTTATATTTCATTTTGAAATCTGACATGGGCTAGACATTTTGTCAATTTCCCAGCTGCCTCAAGTCATGTGACTTGTGCTCTGATAAACTTCAGTCACTCTAAGGTGGCCATACATGAGGAGATCTGCTTGTTTGGCGATGTCGCCAAACGAGCTGATCTCTCCCTGATATGCCCCCCTTGAGGTGGGCGATATCAGGCTGATCCGATCGTGGGCCCTAGGGCCCAACGATCAGATCACAACGCAGGGGATACAGGCGGTCGAATCACAGCACCGCATCTACAGATTTTTAGTCCTGTCTGATCGACATCTGGGCAACTTTTTGCCAGATATCGATCAGTTAAGCCCGCCGGAGGGCCCCACGCAAGGGTTGATAAGCTGCCGACTTAGTCTGTCGGCAGCTTTTATCGGCCCGTTTATGGCCACCTTAACTGCTGTACTACAAGTTTGAGTGATATCACCTCCCCCAGCAGCCTAACAACAGAACAATGGGAAGGTAACCACATAACAGCTCCCTAAC
>CM044445.1:9073010-9090295 GCA_024363595.1 Xenopus borealis
ATTTTTAAGTAAATGCTGCCATCATGTGGCCATAAATCAGAATACATATATGGATAAAACTGCAAAGCATTTCAAAGAATCATAAAGATCATTTAGAATCAATTAACAAATGTTAATTCAATTGGGGCTCAATTTATTTATAATGCAGTTCCCTTTCTGTGTCACTTCCAAATTGTACTGCGCTACTGCCTTGTAAAGAATCAGAAATAATCCGTAGCAGTTTAATAGAATGAAGAAGCTGAATGGGAGACATATGAGTGGTGGGTGCAATCAAGGGCACTGGACACCCCAGATAAACAAACATGAGTCCTGGAGACACAATACTATCAGGGGGCTGTAGACTAATGGGAATCACCCCATTCATTTATATGGGAAATGATGGGATCTGTAGTCCTGTCACAAGCCTTGATTATAAGAAATACAAATGCTCACCAGCTCTTTTTCACAACCTCAAAATGCATTATGGGAGATGAAGGCCCATTACACATGCCAGTGGTTGCTGACATTTTTGTTCCCTTTACACCCAAAACTAATCTGATAATGAGAGTTGCTAATATGGCTGCTTACGTAGAGCAATGGTAATTCAGACAACACAGAAACAATAAGACCCTGGTTCAATTCCAGGCAAGCCATTGCCTAGCAGTTGCCATGCTGCTTCATATAGTTGTAACTGTATTTGTTCTTTATAATTCTCACCTGTATAATTTCAAACTGGCGGAATAGAGAAATGGTCGGACTGGGCCGGTGGGATACCGGGAAAAAACCAGGTGGGATTTGCTCAGGGCCCCCCTCCAGACGCCAAGGACCTCTGCCTCAGGGCCTCCCTTCCGGCAAAACAACCCCAGCCACCCTGCGCATGTGCGTCAGCACACGCAGCTTTTTGTCGAGAGAAAACAGTGCATGTTCTGACGAGGGATTTGCCAGACGGGAGGCCCTGAGGCAGCAGCCCCCTGGGTCCAGAGGGGGGCCCTGGGCCCCAAAGTCTGACCATGAATAGAGACCTTGGAGTATGATTTGGGCTTGAATCCCATAGATCAGTCAAGTTTTGTAAAATGAACATGGTAATAAAGTGGTGTGGCCACAAAAACAGTCGTGGTCAAAACAATTGCACGCCAACTTTTTTTGTACCTCTTTTTGTTTCCAAAATATTGAGAGGTATGGCACCACAGCATGTCCAGGCACAGTGAGTCTGCCCGGTCCTTTTGGAATCCTGTTCTAAACCCCACGGTCGCATTACCTCACACTGTTTCTCTCCACAGAGCACAAGAGAAGCATAAGGGCTAGATGAGACTGGCACGCACAGCTGGATTAAAAGAAAAAAAGATGCATTCTGGGAAATGTAGTTTAAACACGATCCTGTGCATGGTGTCAAATCGGCTACAGACTACAACCCCCAGCATGCAACGGGAAAACACATTCCATGTGTTGTGGTTCTGTTTCCTCACAAAACCAAATTGTGTCAAGTTATAACAGCAGAATAGATGTTCAGACCTAGCACTGTCCACTGTACCAATATTTTTTGAAAGCAGTTTTCTTGTTATAAACTTGGCAATTCATTTAAAACAAAGTTGTTCCCAAAGGAGTAGGTAACAGTTGCGCCCAAGTGACAACCTAACGGGTTCATGCCACGTTCAGCAAAGTAGCAGCTCATTTATAGCTATGCTGCTGCAGCTAGGGTTGCCACATTTTCTTGAAAAAAAAATACTTCCTATATATTTATCTTTTTTTCCTATTAACAACATTGGGATCAACCACTAAAAATACAGGCCAGGCCGGTAAAATACTGGCCAGGTGGCAACCCTAGCTGCAGCCTGTACCGTTTACAGCCAATGGAATATGGGGCTGTTTGGGTTATTTTGATCTAGTAGATAAAAATGTGAATTACCTCACAAGTTACCTCACGAGTTACCTTACAAGTTACCTCATAAGTAGGGTTGCCAGTAGTGATGGGCAATTTGCAAATCCCGCTATTTGCCGCAGGTGAATACATTGGTGAAACGTCAGAAAAATTTTGCCTGCCGCAAATTTGCCAGCATCTTGTTTGGGATGCCTGCATCCATTTTTTCGACGCCGGCAATGGGCGCCACAGTTCAAAAACATACGTACGTACAAAACGAGACGCATTTTTGAAATTGGCAAAGTTTCGGTGAAGCGAAACGCCCCAGATTCGCCCATTACTAGTTGCCACCTTTTCTAGAAAAAATACCAGCCTTCCTATGTTTTTATGGTTTTTTCCTATACTTAACATTACAATCAAGCAACATTTTAAAATACCGGTAAGGTTGCAACTCACAAGTTACCTCATGACTTACCTCACAAGTTAGCTCACAAGTGCTCCTGTGACTGGAAAGCCATGTCAGTCATTAGCACCTGAACATACACCTGCCCTTGAAATGCAGCAGAGGGGCATGACTTGGGCAGAAGCAGCATGGCTGGGAGCTGAATGTCTATGGCTTCTTAGATACGACATGCAGTGAACCTTTACATATTATTGGGAGAAATATTGCACCAGGTGGCACCACTGAACAATGTTTTTTTTTTTATGTTGTTTGCAATGTTTTTTTTATTATGTTTGAAATGTTTATTTTTTATTTGTGTGTCCAACATCTGCCTGATTAATGATTATAGGCTCCCCTTCTGTGTGTGTTAAAACAATACATTCACGTGTTACAGGTCTGAAAACCTTTTTAATGGGCTAAATAAATCTTGTATACATTTATTAGGGAACCCCAGCACTGAAAAACACTAACCACCTGCCCCCTCAGGCAGGTTGAATTTGGCGTCAGGATGATGCTCTTGGAGCCAGGTGGACCATATTTTTGTGAATTTCCCTGGCATGGGAAGGTATGTTAGGTGTGACTCATACCTCCCAAGTGTCCCATTTTGAGCAGGACAGTCCCGCTTTTGACAGCTCAACCCCGCTGTCCCAGATTAGTACTGCAAAGTCCCGATCTCTCTGCACTGAACGGGGAAAGTCCCGATTTCTCTGCACTGAATGGGGAAAGTCCCAATTTCTCTGCACAGCAAAAAAGAGAAACAATGTTTCTAAGTTAATTGGCTCTTGGCAGAGAGCTGAGAACAGATACTTAATACATTTGTAACAGTTTTGTCCCTTGGGAGAAGAACAGTCACAGCTTAAAGGGCAATTCACCTTCATTAGTAAAACTGTAATAAAACAAAAAAACTACAGGAATGTGTTCAAACTTTCAGAATCTGGCAAATTTTGTAAAATGGGCATGGTAATTAGGGGGTTTGGCCACAAAAGGGGCATGGTCAGAAAATTTGCCTCGCCCCCAATGTGGCAAATCTTTTTGTCCCTTTTTCAATTTCCAAAATGTTGGGATGTATGGTATATTGGACCAGAACTTATACGTACTGGGGAATTGCCACACAAGGTACATTGTTGTCATTTAGGACAGATATCATTCACTGCAGGGTTTATTACGTGTAACCTGTGTGGCGTTCAGTAGGTACTGTAAAGGTACCGGAATTGGATCACTTTATCCTTATAGGGGTGGTTCACTTTTGTTTAACTCTTGGTATATTATACAATGGCCAAATTTAAGCAACTTTGCAATTGGTCTTCATTATTTATAGTTTTTTTTAATTATTTGTCTTTTTCTTCTGACTCTTTCCAGCTTTCATATGGGGGTCACTGACCCCATCTAAAATATAAATTATCTGTCAGTCTACAAATGTACTTATTGCTACTTTTCCAGTACTATTCCAACCTCTTATTCAAATCAGTGCATAGTTTATAGGTTGATTCTCACCCTAGCAACCATATTGCTGAAATTGCAAACTGGATAAAAATCCAAATAGCTCAAAAACTACAAATAATAAAAAGTGAAAACCAAATACAAACTGTCATAGAATACCCCTCTCTACATCATACTAAAAGTTAACTCAAAAGGTGAACAACCCCTTCAATGTTTTTCTTTTTTGGGTTTCAGTCGAATATACCATAGCAAACAAGCAGTAGCTTAAATGAGAGGGTGAAATAGAAATGTGACCCAGTAGAATAGGGGTATCACCAGATTTTGACCTGGACAGCACGGTTTTCAGAATGGCTGCCTGGGTCAAAACTGTTTGTCTGGTTTTACAAATTAGGAAAACCAGGCAGTACTCCCCTAGATTGACGTGGCGATTGACCAATTGCCACTCCATAGTGCCACCTTTTGACGCCATCAACCCACAACCACGCCCCCGTAACTTCACTTCCCGCCCCCCGTTCAGCTTTCCAGACTGGGACTGGTGGCAACCCTAGAATAGAAACATATAGTAAGTTTATGATCCGTTATAAATAAAAAATAAAACAGTGTAATAACCCCAACAAAGATATAATTAATACTTAAAGGAGAAGTAAAGTCTAAAATAGTATAAGGCTGTATTTTGTATACTAAACATAAACATGAACCACAAGCCTAATCAAACAAATGATTTATGCTTTCAAAGTTGGCCGCAGGGGGTCACCATCTTGTAACTTTGTTATACATCTTTGCAAGACCATGCTCAGTGTGATCTGGGCTATGCTTAGGGATCATCATAAATTATCAAAACATGACAAGTCAAATAATATCTGCCAGAAGCCACTAAAGCAAGATTATGTGGATTTTATAGTTTTTGTATTTTTTAATACAAACTTTCTCCAACTCTGCACAACCATTGGCTGCAGCAAATCAATCCTTTACTAGGAATCCCAGTTTATGTGTTTAAATCTGGCTCCATGATCTTTGTCCCTGCAGTGGAAAAATAAAGGCAAAAATAAAATCCAGTACAAATCTCTACACAGTGACCGACTTCTTTACAGGGAAACAAACAAAGCTGCTTGAGTTCTGCATGGCTGGGAAGTAAGGTGGGGGCTCCCTCTGCTGTTCATAAGTATGATTGTTTCCCTGCACAGCAGTTAGGGACCGTCTGACAATTCCTATCCACAGATGTAAATGAAGGGAGAATTTCATTGCATACAGTCAGGTTTCTGACATTTTTTTAACTATGGTATATTGGAGATAGGTTTCTTTTTCATTAAAGAAAGTTTTTGCCTTTACATGCCCTTTAATGGAAGCAAAACCAGCCTATTGGGTTTAATAAATACTTTCTCGTCCCATACCTGTAAAGGAAAAGTAGCAATATCAATAAAATTGTAGGCTGACAGAGAAATTGCTTTTTTCTTGGCCTGTTGGGGTCAGGGAACCCCCCATTTGAGAGCTGAAAAGAGGCAGAAGAGGATGTCAACTAAATTACAATAAAAAATGAAAACTAATTAAAAAGTTGCTAAGGATTTAACTTTCAACAAAAAACTAAGAGTTAACTTAAATGTGACCTACACCTTTGAGACTACAGCAGCCTTTAAACAAGGAATTAACACAAAGCGACGGAAAATGACATTACATAAGGCTATGCTTAAAATAAAATAGTATTATTTTTTATTGTAAACATGATAAATTCCCTTTCTTTAATTTAAACTTCTGGATCCCCTGTTATAGTTTTATTAGTTTATGTTACATTCCTCACCCCACAAACACACAGGAGCAGTTCTGTAATGATACTTTTCCTCGAGAGACGGCAATAAACCGTCCCACCCACAGTTTTTAAATCCCCTGAAGATCTGATACTACGTAGGAGAGGTATTTTCCGTCCAAAATCTCTTCTATGTCTCCGTGTTTCACCAGCCAGCACTTGGCCTCATGTACTTGGGCAGTGGAATCCTTCACAGTTTTTTTAACCAGTGTAGCTGGCGCCGTTCGGCTATTTCTCGTCACAGTTCCCGATAGGGTCAAATCGTGGTTTAGCTTTTTATCGATCACATCCATATGGCAATTCTGAAACTGTCCTGAAAAAGAGTTTCACAAGTCTAAATATTATAATACCACTAATCTGTGAGTCATATACACTTATAGTGTGTGTGACGTTGATACGTCCAGAATAAATTAACATTTTGGTCAAAATTCTCCCTGCTCAAGCAGTCAAATGCCATAGAGGTCAGTTATTGCAGACACAATGAAGAACTGGGCTGTACTGGATTTTTGGGAAGAGAGTCTTGATACCAGAGCTGAAACTAGGGGTAGGCAGAAGAAGAAAGTGATTAGGGCACAATGGTTAAGGGTGGTACTATAACCCTAGAAACATTCTTTTGCTGCCTCTTCTAAGTCTGGCCCTGCACAAGTTGTTTATGGGAGGCAGTGTTGGGCTGGGGTGTCTGGGGCCCAACAGACCCTCTGACTTCTCACAGCCCCCCTCACTCCATTTGTGAGCTGATGTCACAATCCAACGCTCCCCCCCCCTTGCATAACTTATATTTCCTTGTTGCGCAACAATTGTGGGTGGTCTGGGGGAATTAGCAATGATTTCTGGTGGGGAGCAGAGCAGACCTGGGTTGATGAGCATCACCGGATTTTCTCTAGGTGTTCCGCCGGCCCAGTCCGACACTGGTGGGAGATGGGCACTTTGCATGTCCTTCTCTTTTGTCCTGGTTCTGTACTTCAATATTCAGTTAACACTGCCTTTATTAAGCTACTGGCAAATAACCAACAATGCATTGAGCCTCCAATTAAATCTTTAGGTTAGTAAATGGCCCAGTGGAGCCCTGAAGTCACTGACTTGCTTAATAAATGCAATTTTAGAAGTGTTCTGTATAAATTAAAAGTACAAAATATAGACTGATCATCCTAGAGTTGTCCAGTGGTGCATGCAGTCCATTGTGGAAGCTAAGTGTGTGGCTATTGGGTGTTGTCTTAATTGAAACCAGATAGGTTGCCTCCACTTGGCCTAACCTAAAAGGTCCCTGCGAGGCAGAAATGCCCAACCATCCATGGATCACATTCAAATGTAAAAAAAGAGTTGGAGCAACATAAGCATGCAAAAACTTCCTCAGGGTGCCAAATATAGCCTGTGATTGGCTATTGGTAGACCTTATGAGGACAGCCGACAGGAGGCTCTGTTCTTTATGCAATTAAAATCTTCAAGCTAGAAATTTAAAAAGAAGCACCTGCTTTGAGGCCACGGAGAGCCACATCCAATGATTTGGTAGACAATATTTTACTTGCAAGCCACTGGTTGGGATCACTGCTGTGAAGTTACACAGCTTGTGTGAGTAGTATGCCCACCCTCACAAGACTCCAATTACACTGTAAAAAGACAAGAATGTGAGATCTGACCTAGACCAAAGTCAATTCTAAATAGATCTCAGGGTAGTCATACACAGCTCAATTCGGCTTGTATTCAGCTGATTTGGTATTTGACCTGATAAAACATGTACAAAATACAATACTAACCTAAAAGACCACCGGAGCTAGAAGATAAACCTTCAGCCTGTACAATGTAGAAGCCCAGGTGATCCAGCTGAAGATACGATGGATGCTGATAATGATGGAAAATAATCAGCAGCTCCACATTACGCCCAATCCATAGAGTGACATTGGTTGAAGGTACTACTCTGACAGCCAGGTTGGGCTTTTGGAAAAACACTGGATGGTTGACGGCAAATGTTTGCTGTTTTTCTCCAGTAAGGGTCAAGTTCTGAAGTGAAATGCTGACGACATATTGGTAACGAGGCTGGTTGATAACAACAGTGATCACGTCAAGGTAGGTACGCAGCCTGCTCTCAAAACCAACTTTTAGTGGAGCCTTCATCAAATGTCCATTCACTGTGATACCTGCATAGAAAAATATATAATAATAATAATATAGTTCATAGTACAGATATGGAATCTGTTACCCAGAAACGTGTTATGCAGAAAGCTCCGAATTACGGAAAAACTGTCTCCCATTGACTCCATTTTATCCAAATAATCCAACTTTTAAGAAATGATATCCTTTTTCTCTGTAATAATAACAATAGCTTGAACTTGAACCAAACTAAGATATAATTAATCCTTATTGGAAGCCAAACCAGCCTATTGGGTTTATTTAATGTTTACATGATATTCTAGTAGACAAGGTATGAATATGGAAAGATCTGTTATCCGGAAAACCCCAGGTACCGCGTATTCTGTATAACAGGTCCCATACCTGTATGTTTATTCTTGTATTAAATGCATCTATAATAAGCATCATTGAACTGTGTGTTCTAGATATCATTACTATGTCTTTACTTGTATGCATTACCTGTATGGGTAGCATGTGTATAGCATAGTATAGTACTGGCCCGGGGTTTCAGGTACTGTAAGTATAAGTAAGCATCCCCTGGTAAATAGGCCTTTCCTTCTCCTTTATGTTGTGCAGAGGAGTAGCAGATGGGACAATGGTGGGATGGTGGTGTATGGCAGGACATTATCTGTAGCAAGGCCCAAGGCTCTCTACCTGGTATCTTGTTCTTATCCATGTATTTTTTTTTGTAGGAAACTAAGAGAATCTGAAATAATCCCAAAAGCTATAAATTATGGGAAGGCCAACAATCAATTATATATCAAACAATAATCCCTTATACGATAAACCCCCAGGTCCCAAGCATTTCGGATAACCTATTACAAAGCATATCTTCCGCTTATGTATTTTTCTATATTGTAAAATTGCACCATGCTACATATTCAAGCAGCAAAATTAAATTACATATACAGGTATGGGACCTGTTAGCCAGAAAGCTCAGGACCTGGGGTTTACCAAATAATGGATCTTTCCATAATTTTGATCTTCATACTGGAAAATCATGTAAACAATAAATAAACCCAACAAGATGGTTTTGCTTCCACTAAGGATTAATTATATTTTAGTAGGGATCAAGTAAAAGCTACTGTTTTATTATTACACAGAAAAAGGAAAGAGTTTTTTAGAATTTGGATTATTTGGATAAAATCGAGTCTATGGGAGATGGCACTTCCATAATTCAGAGCTTTCTGGATAATGGGTTTCTGGGTAACCAATCCCATACCTGTTTGTCAATGGCTGAAGGAGAAAGGTCTTTTTGTACCTGTAACAGGATCAGAAAGCAGCCTCAAGATATCCTCCGGTCGTCCATCTAATGTAAAGCATAGCTTCTCCTGGGATTCTGGAAAATTCACTATGAAATGGGGGTCTCCGTCCACTGGCAGAAAAAGAAAATACATTTAGTAAAGGTTTTTGACAATTAAACACTGTTAGATATCTTAACGGTTAAGTCAATGTATGGGTGAAGGTCATATCTAGTATTAAACACATATATATATATATATATATATATATATATATATATATATATATATATATATATATAGAAAATCCAGCCCCTGTAGTGCACACTTTTGCCCTTTGTATCCAGTGATATATATATATATATATAAACCCGGCATGGATAATATTGTTTGGCAGATGACATGGTAGAAGTGAAAGACGTTACTCACCTGAAGACATGAAGGTCTGAAGCCCAGGAGCAACTAATAAGTTTGCTTAAAGAGAAGTGAATGAAAACAATATTGTTGACAATGTATATAAAGTACACACAGCAAGCGTAATTTACAAACATAATGTGTGACTCCTCGGGGACCCTCGAATTTTAACAACTACCATGTGAGGGCAGTAATTCCAGTGAAGGGAGAGATGTGCAATGAGCACAGATTTCTAAATGAAGGCTTGTTGTCGGGATGTAGGCTTAATCTGAATGCCAAGAAAAGATGAGATTTGGGGTAAATTCTTATTTGTGCCCTGGGTACTATAGCAGGGTGACTGTTACCCAAAGTTTCTATAAATCTGTATGTAACATGGTATGCTCTAAGGGTGCCCGACCTGAATACCAGTTAGGGTGGAATTTGTGTTGGGTGCTTATTTGCTGACCTGGTACTATAGTAGGGTAACTGTAACATCAGGGTTTCTATATCTATAACCTTGTTTATTAGCTGCTCTAGATGCTTCTGGGACAAAAGCAAGGTTGCTGCTATAATTCTGTCTAATGCAGGCCCATATCAATCTACAGTACTAGACACTTTAAGGGGTGGATCACTTTTACTATGTGAAAGGCTGATTTGAAGCAACTTTTCAGTTGGGCTCCTTTTTTTATTTTGTATAGTTTTTGAGTGATTTGCCTTCTTCGTCTATGCAGGTCTTCTCCTATTCACATCCCATTCTCTTATATAAATCAATGCATGGTTGCTAGGTTAATTTGGACCATAGCAAACAATTGCTGAAATTGCAACCTGGAGAGCCGCTGAAAAAAAAAGCTAAATAACTCAAAAGCCACAAATAATAATAAAAAATAAAAACCAATTGCAAATTGTCTCTGAATATCACTCTCTACATCATACTAAATGTTCATCTACAGGTGATCAACCCTTGTAATAAGAATTCATTTGTCTTTCTTTAAGCTCATTTGCTATGAGACCACATAACTGGATTCCATTATTTATATATATATATATATATATATATATATATATACACAGCAGGATAATTACTCACCATCTCCAAAGATGAATGCTGTATCTTCAGGGTTTTCAGAATAGAAATCTGCAAAATAATCAAAGCTTGAATGGGTCAGACGTACTTGTCTTTTGAAGGGTCAAGGCCTAATTTTTAATTTATCAATACATTTCTACTAAAGTTTGATGGATTTTATTGTTGTACAATATAATTAGCTGTCTGTGAGTTACTGAGAGCAGCTGATATCAATAAAGCCTACGAGGGCCCCAATGTATCCATTAAGGGGTGCAAAATTTTCACTCCTTATTACCAATATAAAAAAGTACAGGCATGAGATCCATTACCCAGAAACCTGTTATCCAGGCAACGCAGAATTACGGAAAGGCCATCTACCATAGACTCCATTTCAGCAAAATAATCCAAAGTTTTAAAAATGATTTCATTTTTCTGTGTAATAATAAAACAGTAGCTTGTATTTGATCCTAACTAAGATATAATTAATCCTTATTGGAAGCAAAGCCAGCCTATTGGGTTTATATAATGTTTACATGATTTTCTAATAGACTTAAGGTATGAAGATCCAAATTACAGAAGAATCCGTTATCAGGAAAACCCCAGGTCCCGAGCATTCTGGATAACAGGTCCAATTCCATCTAGATTGTAAATCTGGCACTAAGATTAGAGTGCAGTGGAAGCGGGAGCTAGGCATTCTTGCATATGCACCACCCCTGCCCTCCCATGAATACAGACAGCACTGCACTCCGTCTTGGAGAGATTATTATTATTATTATTAACAATTATTTCTATAGCGCCAACATATTTCGTAGCGATGTTATGTGCATCCATTCTGGTACAAAGTGCATAAAACACTGTGGATTGCACCCACTTCTTGCAATTTTACACCCTGCCTTCCATTTAGGAAATGAATGCCTGTTGTCTTTCGAGATAAACATTTAGGGGGTTATTTAAAAATCCAAAAATACTCCGACCAAATCAGTATGGGTGTTTTCCCCTTATTTATCAATATCCTGAAAAATTTCCTGGAAAAAACTCAAGAAATTGAGTTTTTCAGATTTGACGCCCCAAAAACTCTTTTTTTGGATTTTTGTTTAAAAACCATGAAATCTACAGATGACTGCAAGAAATCCAGCAAAGATCAGGATCTCTTTGGGACATTGACTTCTACATGAACTTGGCAGGTCTAAGTTTGAGTACTTTGTTTAATCTGACTTTTTGACACCCTATGGTTGTAATAAATTACAAAAAATACTAGTTTTTTCCCCACTAAAAATTCTGATTTTATTAAAAAAAAATATATATAGAATTTTTTGAGTTTTTGGCCTTTCGGACTATCCTTAAATGTAAAAAAAAATGCTTTACAATCATATTATTGTTGTATTATTTGTTGTTAGATACCAGATCCATATCAACATTATAGAAGACACACCAAACTGGAGAACTGCAGAGCAAAAAAAGTTAATTGCGAAAAAAGGACTTTAAGAAAAATGGAAACTGAAATGGAAAAGAACCGTCTACATCAGGGGTGCCCAAAAGGTAGATCGATATCTACCAGTTGACCCTTAGTTGGTTACCATTAGATCTCAAGACACCTGTCAACAAACATCTTGTCCTAGTCACCCTCCTCTTCCTTTCTTTTCATTCAGATATTTATTACATTAAGGTTACATAAGAAATTCTTGTTTGTTAAATATAGCAATTTTCATTTTCTCATAAATCAATATATAAGTAATATTTTCCAGGAACAGAGTGCTAAAAATTATTTTATGGATGTAGCTCATAATGGGACAGCTTCACTAAAAGTAGAGCTTGCATTAGTAAAGTATGGCCACTCCTGATCTACATCCAACTAAAAAAAGATTTTTTAAAGCAACAGTTGTAAAATAAAAAGTGCAAAAGAAAGTGGACATACCTTCAGAAATCTCAATGGTTCCTGCACAGTCACAAAAAACAAGAAAAGACAGGTGTTAATGCTGAAAATGGTCATGAAAAACTACGACTAACTAGGAGACTGCTAGTCTGATAAAAATCTTCAACCTACCTGCCATATCTGACTCTTTGAAAAAACTGTAAACTGGAGGTGGGTTAAGGGATTCCACATACATTGGATTTGCAAATACTTCATGATGCAATTCAGTGCTGTCAGGAAGCACAAGGAACCTCAAGAAGGTGGGGTCCACAGGAAATGTTGTTGGCAATTGCGGAGTTGTGATTGCTTGTGCCCCCCAACCATGCTCTGTTGAAAACAGGCTAGTGCCAACCGTTAATGCAGCTGACAATGACTCCGGTGGAGTTTCAGTTGTTGGTACATTGGTGGAGATGGGGGCACCTACTGATAATACAGGAGAAGCTTTCTCTGTCATAGGTCTAACTGTTCCTACAAGAACCTTGGTTTGTGGTTGCAAAGTGGCAACTGGGTGTGAGGGCATACTGTGTTGGGAATCTGTGGAGGTGGTGTGGATTGCATTTGTAGCTAAAGCCACTGTTGTCTGTTTCTGAAGGGCAGGATTAGTTGTTACTAAACTAGGTGTTACATTTGGGTGTCCTTTGGCTCCAGTAACTTGGACAGCTGTTATTCTTGGAGAGGTCTCTGTAGAACTTGTTGTGGTGCTGGTTGCTATTACTGTTCCTATTGTTGTTGTCTTTGTGGATAAAGTTGATTTGATACCTCTGGAGGTAGTCTTTGATAGCCAAGAGGGAGAAGTAATTTTGGCCTTCAGAGAAGTTGTTTTTGTGGCTGTGGTGGTACTTAGCATAAAGGAAGAAGTTACAGGGGCAGATGTGGTTGTTACTGAAGGTGCTGCAGCTTGGGTAGTAGTCTTCCTACTTTCTTCATCTTCTGGTTTAACTATAATCAAGGAAGTAACAGGTGTCACAAAGTTGTACTTAAGAGAGAGGTTGGTTGCCTTCTCAGTGAGAAGCCGTCGTGCTACAGTATCATTTGCTTTGATCCTAGCATCTAATAAATCTTTAATAGTGAAAAAGGCCCAAAGTCGTTGGACAAACCATTGGATCTGTTCCACATTGCTGGAGCACCCAAAGTTGAACTCTGTACTATTGCTCTCCATTGAGATGTCATTTTCCAAGCTCACTTTCTGTTTCTGGTCATGGGCGGTCATTCGAACTTTAAGGTCTTTGGTTCCAGACTTCAGCTTCCCAGCCACTACAAGTTCTGAACCCTCAAAGTAGTTGGGGAAGAGTGTCTGTGTCACATTCTGTGCACTCTCTTCAAGGTAGTTCAACTCAATGTCAAACAGAAGTGGGCTGGCAATTTCATCATAAAAGCCCTTTAACTGCAATGTGGCATCTGAATATTCATAAATCCGCCTTGCGATGCCGCGGTTTTCCAGAGACAATCTCTTCATGAGGTTGTAGTCTGCATCTTCACCAAATGCCAGACAAAAGAGAGAAATTTTGCCTCCCATTGCCTTTTGGGTGTTGCTAAGGATGCGGCTGGAGGCCAGGACACCTGAGGTAGCTTCTCCATCTGTTAGGAAGATGATAAGAGGGATCTTCTTTTCTTTCTCTGGTTTATGAGATGTTTGGTTGAAGATAGAAGAAGCAGCCAGAAGTGCAGCATTAATATCAGTCCCTATGAAGAATAGGCCAAGATTGGTTAAATGGAAAACATTTGATTTCGTTGATCTGGTTGTTATGGTCAGCTGCATCAAAAGCCAAAGAAAAAGACCAGTCTTGAATAAAAATCCACTAAAAGTTACATTTACAGTAAACTTTCCCTTTAACTAAATTACCCAAAGGAACTTGACTAACAAGTTAATGTGCTGTTATCTTCCCTATCCTTAAAAATCAATACAAGGGCCACAAACTTCTTCTCAAATGCTCCAGGGGACAGTTTCAGTCCTTCACCCCTTTAGCTGTTCTCAAACTACATGTTAGGGGTCATTTACTTAAACCCTAGACACGAGTGCAATAGCACTAGGGTGTGCAAGACCACACTTAATGTTCATGTAGGGGGCACTTTCACCCAGGGGCCTGCTGCTCTCTGCACTCTGAACACTGGATAAAAAATTATGTGCTCAGTACATAGAGGAGCTCTATGCAAACAGTGCCTCCTGCCACTCCATACCTGCAGCCAGGGTCAGACCGAGGCATCTGGGCCCATTGGTTAAATCCTCCTGGTATTCACACTCCAATGTGTGCTCTCCCTCCCCCTTTGCCTCACTCCTCCTTAACTTTACGTCTGATGCCCCATACAGGGTATGAGCTTGGGGTCCGGGTGGGGGATGTATTGGGCCAGAACTGCTGCCCTGCCTGCCTGAAATTAACTGCACACCCTGATCTCATCCCACCCTGAACAATAGGAGAGATGAAGGTAGTTGGAGGTGGGTTTCAAACAATTGCGGCTGGTGCACTTGGGCTTGTGGACTTGGTGGAGTTGAGTTATGGGCATGGGGGAGGTATGTGCAGGTCTGGGCTGGAAGTGGAAATAGGCCGTGGCATTCCAAATACAACAAAGCCCAAATAGTCCCCCACCGGTGTTTGTGGCATCTTACAGCAGCCCCTCTGGCATTTGACAGAACTCATAGATTGCCAGTCCAGGCCTGGGTGTGTGTGGGCCACTGCTGCGGCAGCCATGGTGGGTCTAGTGTTGGGGCAGGGGGAGCAAAACTGGGCCAGTGGGACTCATAAAGAACCCACCAGGTTTTTTGTTCCAGTGTCCCACCGCCATAGTCAGAAACTGCCTGGAACCTCTAAGTGACGTGCAAGGTACAGGGCAGTAGGGGACACCTATGTGCCTCCCCCAGACCCAATTCACTAATTCAACACTGATTAACACTGTAAGCAGTGGAGGGAGCTGAAACCAGAACACAACTATTAGCACACACCCATACAAAGTGCAGAACGGCTGATTGCACCTTTTTTTCCACTATGCACACTGCATTTCAGTTCACAAATGAGCCCTGTTATGTGAACATTCAAGGCCCACAAACATCCCTGTGGCCACAAGGATCCCAGTTATTATGATTTAGCCATTATATGTCTATTCCTCAAAGTTTTAGCCGTTCACCCCATTTCAGATCACCATAAACAATCACCCGAGTCTGCGAACTCTCAGAAGGTACATGAAAAAAAAAAGGGCAACTCACATCCGTCGGCTTCAATCTTATTCACATATTCCTTCGCACTCTTTTTGTTCTGAGCCGTTGCCAGGATGGATTGGCCTGGCCTCCACACATGCACCACGTCGGAAAAAGTGATGATATTGAAAGAGTCATCTCGATGCAGATCGTTTAGGATAACGTGCATAGCACTTTTAGTCTGTTGGGATGGAGGGTTTGCAGAAGAATTTAATTGCTATTGAGCAATTATTGAGCAATATATATATATTTCATGTACTAAAGTGAATACCATTAAAGTAGAAGGAAAGGTAAAAAGTAAGTAAACATTTTCAGAAAGGTTTATATAAATACACCAATAAACCCTCAAAGTAATGCTGCATTGAGTCCTCTATCAAAATAAACACTGCATTTCTTTCCTTCTATTGTGTACACATGGGCTTCTGTATCAGACTGCCTGTTTTCAGCTTAAACCTCCAGGGCTAGGGCTTGAGCATGCTCAGTTTGCTCCTCTCTCCCTGCTGTAATCTTATCCCAGAGCTATGAGCAAGGAAGTGATGTCACAACAAGCTAATATGGCAGCTGCTATCCTAAACAAACAGAGAGAGTTCTAGAGCTGGTTACTCAGGTATGGTAAAGCCTTCTGCAGGATAAATATAGCATTCTAGTCTGCACCATTGTGGTTAAACTATTGGCAATAAACTATTCGGTCGCTTTCCTTCTCCTTTAAGAAATGCCCTTGGTTACCTTATAGTCAGAGATGATTATGGGGGCAGAAGCTCCATATTGTGGTTGGAGTAGAGGTTGAGTGCTCCACACTCCAATTGTGCTTTCTGAACCCAGTAATGACACCAAATATTTGTATAGAAATCAAAACTATTAACAATGCACAGAGTTTTTGCAATGTTCTGAGCTAGTTTATTGCAGGATCATGAACGCGATAAACTAGTGCTGAAAAAGTGAAAGAAGGAATTTGAAGGACTCATACACTGAGTGGGGCCCACTAGGTTTTATTACTCCCCTGGAGACAATGCTCATAATCAGATCCTGGAGTGCACACAGAGTTTCTTGTATGTCCTCCACGGCGGGATTGTGCTTTTTCTGCTTTAAAGTTCCCCCCTTACAGCACTCATTTATAATGTAGTTTGGATGGGGTCGGACTGGAGCCTTGGGGGCATGCAAAACAAGGGACCTCCTGACAGTCCCCAGGGGCCAGACCAGTCCAGACCTGATTATATCTTAGTTGGGATCGAGTACAAGGTACTGTTTTATTATTACACAGAAAAAGGGAATCATTTTAAAAACGTTGCATTATTTAATTAAAACGGAGTCTACTAGATGGCCTTCCCCTAATTCAGATCTTTCTGGATAACAGGTTTCCCGGTTAGGGATCCTATACCTGTATTTCATCTGTAGTAAAGAAATGGATAAAATGCATAGGATATAATAATGACTCTTACTGCATCATCTGCCATACTCCAAATCAACATCTTGCAGATTCCATATAACAGAGCACAGAACTCTGCAGCAGCAAGAAATGGCAGAGATTGGCTGGGGGATGCTTATTACAGCTGCACCTGTACTGTATATACTAATTTGGACATGCAGAGCCGTGGCAAAATAATGCTGAGCCCTGCAGCAAAGTGAAAGGGGGTTGTTTGACTTTAAATACACTTTTAGTATGTTGTAGAGAGGGATATTCGGAGACAATTTGCCATTGGTTTCCATTTTTTTATTATTTGTAGTTTTTGAGCTATTTACCTTTTTATTTAGCAGCACTCCAGTTTCTGCAATCTGGTCGCTAGGGTCCAAATTACCCTAGCAACCATGCATTGATTTGAATAAGAGACTGGAATATGA
>CM044445.1:9096964-9109319 GCA_024363595.1 Xenopus borealis
CCATGCTCCATATATGTGGCAGTGTCCTAAAGCTCAAAGATATTGGATCAGGATTTATAATATGTTACAGTCAGTGTTTCACATCTTGATCTTGATCGGAGTATAGTACTATTGTGTATAAAACCATAGGAACTCTCCCAGACTCGGTTGTTTATTGCAATAATGACAGCAGCCAAAAGGACTATTACGAGAGCATGGGAAACCAAACATATCTCTATCGATATCACAAAACACAAGGTAGTTAGACTGGATAATGGATTACAGTGAGAGCTGTGAAGATGTGGAATTTTCTCCCTGAATCAGTGGTACAGGCGGATACATTAGATAGCTTTAAGAAGGGGTTGGATGGTGTTTAGCAACAATGCAAAAGCAGACGTTTTCAGGCCGACCACATAAGAAACGACAGGCTCTGTTACCCGATAGGGTTGACAGATTGGACTATGAGTGAAAGAGATAAGAAAGCTTGTCTAAAGCGGAATAAAAAATAGCACTTAATGTTTTGTGCGTAACTATTTCAAATTACAGCAACACAGGGGCAGACAGTAACATTGTGTAAGAAAAATGGAATCATACAATATCCTTTTATATTAGATAGTTGGTTGCACTTACCTCGCACGCTGTTGGTCATCAGGCGGCTGGTGCGCAGAGGCAGCACTCGCACATACTCAATACCCGTGCGCTCAGAGATGGTAATCTCCACACTAAGGTTCTGTACAACCTGCAAGGAGGGCACACTCACGGCATACTCATATTTCCCTAGATGTCTCCGCAGCAGCTCTTCATAAGTCAGCGCAAAGGCGATTTCCTCCCCGGCTTCCACATTCACTGAAACACGGAACTTCACCGTCTCTCTGTCCCTGTGAAGACCCCACCACAATCACATCTTTACATACAACTCAAAATCTAGAACGTGAGCTCTAGAGAGATAGATATTCTGAGACATTTACAATTGGTTTTCATTTTTTATTATTGGTGGTTTTTGACTAGTTTAGCTTTTTTTGTTCAGCAGCTCTCCAGTTTGCAGTTTCAGCAAACTGATTGCTAGGGTCCAAATTCCCCTAGCAACTAGGGATCCAGGAATCCAGGAATCCAGGATTCGGTTCGGGATTCGGCCAGAATTCTTCTTCCAGGTCGAAGCCGAATCCGAATCCTAATTTGCAGATGCAAATTAGGGGTGGGGAGGCAAATTGCATGACTTTTTGTTACAAAACAAGGAAGCTGAATTAAAAATAGTGGATTCGGTGCATCCCTACTAGCAACCATGCACTGATTTGTATAAGAGAATGGGATATGAATAGGAGGAAACATTCTATAACATATTAAAAATTAAAGTTAATGGAAAGGTAAACCACCCTTTTATTGGAACAATAACTCATATAAAATTAGAGCCCTGAGTACCGCAGAACTGCAGAACTGCAGAAGCAGTGGCTGCAGCAAAATATCCTTCAAACAGAATCACAGTTTGTCTGTTTAAATCTGGCTCCATGATCTGACTGCTCTACAGGGAAACAAAGCTGCTGGAGTTCTGAATCACTGGGAAGTAAGGCGGGGGCTCCCCCTGCTGTTCATAAGTATGATTGATTCCCTGCGGTTAGCAGTTAGGGACCGTCTGACAATTCCTATCCACAGCAGTAAATGAAGGGAGAATTTTACGGAATACAGTCAGGTTTCTTATAAACATGGTACACATTTTTTAATTAAAGTATATTGGAGATAGGTTTCTTTTTCATTAAAGAAAGTAAAAATGGGATTTTATTTTTTTGCCTTTCCTTGTCCTTTAACATATTAAACTTAAACTTGAAGGTGAACTAGCCTTTCAATATACAGTCATCTTTGTATAATATAATTATTTGTCTTCTTCTTCTGACTCTTACCATCTTTCAAACGAGGATGAAAGATGCAGATAAAATGGGCGGTTATATTCTCTGAAACAGAAGAGGCAATTAGGCATGGCCCTATCACCTTTAGAGGTGTTGTCGCTATTGATGGTTATGGAGAAATGCCAAGCACCTTTAGGTAGAGGCCAGACCTCCCTGATCTAAATAATAAAGGCACTTATTACCTTTATTATAGCTGAAGTTACCAAGGACTTTGACAGTGATATAAATATGATTTCTAAAGATTATCCACATATTTTACAACAAGGTCTGTGCACCATATTTTTATAAAAACACAAGAGCCATGAATATCCTGTAAAGAATATGGAATAATGTACCCCTTATTGAGCATTAGTGTCAGGACTCAGAAATAATTTATGTATAAAAGCTGCTCCAGGATATTTGTACCCTCACCTGGTGCCCACATGGGCTGCTGTCTTGCCCTGCTTCCTGGCTTCATTGTACATCTTTTTGGCTTGATGTTTCTCCTTCACGTCGGCCACATATGTCTTTTCATTAACTGTCCTGCAAGCAATCAGAAAGCTGGAATTAGTTTAGAGCAACAAACGTGTACTCTCCTGCTATTGCTGAATTACAACTCCCAGTAGCATCCCAGCAAGGAATGTAGACATGATGTTTCAGCTGCATCTTGTTTTGAGAAAGGCTGGGGTGCCAGCTGAAACTTTGTCCCCCTAAATAAAGTACAGTTTAATTTACCCATACAAAGTTTTGCTTTGCAGAGCCAGATACAGGCAACCAAAAGCCCCTTTAAGATCTCACTAATGGTGTAAACAATGGTTTCCTTCTTTAAGAAGATCATTGAAGGTTTTCTTCTTTAAGAAGATCATTTATTTCTTGGTGACATGTCCATGACTGATACTCTATGCTATAAATATCTGGTGTATACACAACCGGGCATGTTTCTCGATGAGAGGATTTTTAAACTAACAGCACAGGCAATGTCCTCTAGCTTTCTTAGAAATAACTGTTAAGACCTCTGTACAATCTTTTTTTATGAAACGACCATAATAAATATAACAGCACAAAAAAAAACAAAAAAAACGTTAGCATGGGAAAGGAAATGATTGGCACATTAAATGCGCTGATGGGAAATATCTCTGCTGAGATCATTATGGACATATTGAAGTTCTCAGTCTCAGAACCCCTTTTGTATCAGCGTGTGGGATAGACGAGTCCTATTGTGTGGCTACATGTGTTCAACATCTGGTTTCAAGTATATGCAGGGGTTGTACTAGATTGCTCAATAGAGCTGTGTGTCTTGCTCAAGGTTCAGCATCGTATGCAGGATCATTACTTTTTTGAACATGTGCTGTTCAGAATATGGATCTTTGCTGCATCAAATCTATATACACATATATATTTTTAATGTTTACCATTGACCTTGTACTTCTCATGATATGAAATTTGCACAGAAAAAGGAAACAGCAATGATATAAGATCTACAAATTTTCCCTACAGCATCAAATGATTGTGTTGGCATGTGAAATATCCCTTTGGATTTGTTCATAATAATGCCCCCAACAGAGAAAGAGACTACTGAGATTCTGGGAAAAGGCGGTTACAGGGGAAGATGGAAGAAGGGCAATTTGGGGTTACTTTAGTTTGAGAGGAAAGAAGTATTTTTGCGTGTGTAATCAGTAATGGAACATTCCCGCAATAGGCGATACCAAAAATGAGGGTATAAAAAAAATCCAAATGTGATACAAAGATGCAATTAAAAAAAAAAATGGGACAATTAATTATGAACCCTGATCCAATTATGGATAAATTAGGGTAAATGGAGTCCTAGCAAGGATTGCAATTTGGATTCCCTTCCAATTCCAAAGACTATAGCTTATTATTGTTATTATTATTGATTGTATGATGGAGGCGTTCCTAGTGGATGTTGTGAAGGTTTCTAGCCGACTAGTATGATGGAGGCGTTCCTAGTGGACCTTGTGCAGGTTGCTAGCCGACTAATATGATGGAGGCGTTCCTAGTGGACTTTGTGTAGGTTGATAGTGGTCTAGCAAGATGGAGGTGTTCCTAGTTAAGCCTGCACTCACAATTGGGTTCATAAATAAGCCTTTATGTCTCATGCAAGTATTTTCATTACTATGGTCAATGCTTTCTCACCCCATTGAGGCCTGTGCCAGCTAACTCTTAAAATATAACATTCTCCAGCACACCAAACTGCATAGGCCTCCGTTGTTCATTGTTGAGTGCTTTCTATACACTAAAAATAAATGGTTATTTTCAGTTAAGAATTATGTGGTTTGGTTACATTTTACTGGGTCAGTGATTGTGGTCTCACCGTGTTCCCCAACGTTCTACTAACAAGCAGATGTTTTCCCATTGTATGCCCTTTGTTGACCATTTTATGTTGCTCAGTATTGTATTGTCAGACAAACAACCTAATTGCATAAAAAGAAAGCGGATAAATTGCCATCTTGTTCATAAAATGGCCCGTCCCCTGTATAAAACTGTAGCCTGGCCCTGGGTGACACACATTAACTTCTTTTGCTGATTGCATCCCTGCACCTTTGATGAACTAATAATCTTCATTCCTAATTTCTCTTTATTTATTCAGGATGGAGAAAAAAAATCAGAGCGACTGAAACAGCCATCCCTCTGTTTTCCGATGTTTAAGAGAGACGAGCACAGAGTGCCGGCCAGCATAAACTTTAGAAGGACACACACTGGCCAAGATTAACTTGGCCTCAGCGACAAAACCCTTCCTTGTGACAGGGCACTCTGTGCTTGGATCCCTTGCACAACATTTTCCCTTGCTTCTGTTTACTCTTGGTTGCTTTCCAATGGTTACTTCAAAAGGAAAAGATTATTTTTGAATGATTTTTCCACGGAATGGCAGTACCTTGACTGCTAACGGCTGGCTCTGTAATTACCTAGCGACAGGCATACTTGCCAACTCATCAGAACATAAGAGGAGAATATTACTGATCCCTGCAAATAAACTTCCTGAGAACAAAGCACAGTGCGGAGAGGTATTAATGCTGCAGCCTGGGACTGGCTTGTTTACCACTTGAACGGAGCTAAAATGAGTACTATAAATTATAGTCTTGCATAAAGATATAATTCACGATCTGGAAAAAGACCAATATTGTCTGCCTGTGACTTTAAGATGTTCTGCTGCAGAAAACTGGATTCTCAGGGTGCACGTAGCACCCATGCATGTATCATATATTATAGCAATCCCCTTTCACACTATCACTTGGCCCTTCTGGCTTCTGTTTTGAAGTTTTCTTCTTATCCTGCTTGCCTGGTTTTGTCAACACTTTATTGCTGCCTGCCCTGACCTATTGACTGTACATTGGAGTTGACTATTGCTGCCTGCCTTGATCTTTGGCTAATGAGCTTAGTGCTGCTTCTCCTCTTCTAAATGGAGCCAGATCTTTGTAGTTTCCACTGGAAAAAACCCAGGACCTCCCATATGAGCCGGTAACTCTGCTGCTGATTTTGGCAGCAAGTATACAGAGGTGGGCTTGGGGAATTTTTTCCCCAATTGTTCTATTTACTAAATAGTACCCATGGGCCACCTTCTTAAGCTACTACCTGAGGCAAGGGCCCGTGGATGCCTATATAGTAGCTAACACAGGGTTTTTACTGCTACTTCTCTCCTCTGTGCCCTAAGTGGAGCCACAACTCTGTAGGTGTCACAACAGAAAACCGAGGGCCTAACCAACATACACCAAAACCCACAGAGCTTTGCCAAAAAGTCCCAGATGGTGTTCTCATTAACAATGAGTTTGACTTTGTTTGTTACAGGGATGCCCAATGTATTAGCCATAAAATTAGCTAAAATAATTTCACCTGGTGAGCTCTAAGAAAGTTGAGATGACAAAGTTGTGGGAGCTGATTAATATCCTCTTATCTGCCAACCACCTAAAGTTATTCCATAACCGGTTGGTTATGGAATAATTTATGGTGTAGGGCAAGTTAAAGCAATATAATTGGAAGGCAGAAGAGTAAACGTTAAGGCAGCAGACACAGAGGCTATTGTGAATGGCAGGAGTATTGAAGTATAGACTGATAAAAAAAGAATTTTTGAGCTTGGTCAACAGTGCCAGATGGTATGCCCCAAAGCACTGGGTATGAACTCGGTGTGTCACAGTGATGTTTAAGCCATGGTTTCTAAGCCACAATTAGCTAAACAAAGGTCACCCATTGAGTTCTGGGAAAGTTGGGATGACAAAGATAAGTGACCTGACTTTCGTCCTCTTCTCTGCCAACCACCAACCCCAATTATGCCACAACCTAAATATAGCTTCCTGCGTGCAAAAAGCTGAAGGAATCTGATTGCACATCAGGGGTGCGAATTAGGATATATCAGACACAGAGGCGTTTGTAAAGCCAAAAGTATTGAGGGCATGTCCATTTGAATATATTTAAAAACATATCTTTAAGGCCTCTAAAATAATATCACAGTGTGGTCCAGTAAACTCTAGTTATGCCACTGCTAGGTGGACAGGGATTCTAAAGATGGAACAGATCTGCAGCATTCTAATGGCAGAGTAAGGTTACAAGATCACAAACAAAATCAGGGTTACATCTAGGGAACACAACTAGAAGGCCTGATCGATTGATCTGATAACCTTATATTAGAACAGCATTAAGTGCTTATAATAATAAAGCTATGTGCCACCAGATTGTTTTGTATCACATAATTACTTGAAATGTATATACTATTTAAAATGTATATGAGACTTTATGCTGTTTGCATGGCCAATACTCTATCCAATTTGTCCCGAGGACCTTCCTCACATAGCAAATTTAAATGATATTGACTTGGCTTTCTCTGATGCTCTTCTCTTCAATAATGATGGAGGTCAGCACAAGACAATAACGAAAATATAAATCTTTATATATCCCAAGGAACCAGGCTGCCACTGAATTTGGTACGAGAGCCCTGGTCAGTCTTAAACATTAAATCTTGGCCAGAAGTTTGGGGCTTGTACTGGCCAAACAAGCACTTCTAACACATTCCAGCAGCGAAAAAATTGCCCATGAATTAAACACAGTTAATGTCTGTCTAATTAGAATAACATAATTGAAGCCAATTCAGCAATCAATGGATGTCCCAGTTCTACAAAGTTCCCACAACCTCTAACAAAGATACCTTTTTTTTTATATAATTTATTACAAACAAATTTAATATTGAAATGGCAACTATTAGGTTCTGATTGTAAAATACTGATTTTTCCACTGATCAAATATTATATATAACTTAAAGGGATCAGATATGTATTCCAAGTTTTGGAACCATTCATTGATCACGGGTCCCCAACCTTTTTTTCCCATAAGCTACTTGCAAATGTTAAGAGAGTTTGGGAGCAACACAAGCATCCAAAATGTTCCTAGAGGTGCCAAATAAGAGCTGTGATTGGCTATTTGGTAGTCCTCTGTGGACTGGTAATCTACAGAAGGCTCTGACTGGCAGAGCATTTGATTTTTATGCAACCAAAACTTGTATCCAAGCCAGGAATTGAAAAATAAACATCTGCTGTGAGCCTATTACTGTGCATGGTTTGTTTTTACCCATGAACACAGAACCCCTGGCTGCCATTTTTAGCTATGCCAGTGATCCCCAACCAATGGCACATGAGCAACCACTTTGATGTTGCTCCCAGTGGCCTCAAAGCAGGTGCTTACTTTAAAATTCTTGGCTGCATAAAAAACAGGTGTACTGCCAAACAGAGTCTCCTGTAGGCTACCACTCCATAAAGGGGCTTCCAAATAGCCAATCACGACCCCATGCTTCTGTTGCTCCAAAACTCTTTATATTTGAAAGTGGCTCATGTGGGTACCTTATTTCTAAATATAATTCTTAAACCCTTCCCCTGGCACCAGCCTGACTGATACCAGAAAAGAAGGGTGATCTTAGCTGAGGCTGAAGGGAAGGTCCTGTTTATAGAAACCCATAGCAAACATACAACAAATGTTCAAGGAGCTACCGAAAAGCTCATAAGCTCAAGAATAAACCAAGTGCCACAAGCATAGATGTGACAACACAATGTCTTGCCACAGAGCACGTCACTAAATCTTCTTTTGAGTGACTTACATTGAGAAGTTTGATATGAACGCTGAGTCGGGTAGGTCCAAGTCAAAGATGGCTTCCTTGGCTTCAGAATGAGTATTGACCATAACGCTTTGCACCACTGTTAAGGCATAGCGGGACACTATGGTTGACTTAATGTGGAGACTGGTGATGGTCAGCTGAAAGAAATAACACTCATTAGTAAGGTTGAACACGATATGTAAATATGAGGAAACTATACACATATATATAAATCATAATATATATATAAGTTTTAGAAAAACATGAAATTCCGGACCCTACATAGAAGCCATTATCAAGAAATGCATGCATCCTATATATATCCATCGGTTTAAATAAATTCTGCCAGGGTATGTAAACTTATGAGCACAACTGTAGCGTAAAACTCTACACAAGGGCAAATTAAAATGTTCACTACACAAACTACCCAAATGACCCCCAGGGTATGTAAACAGCAGAACTGTATACCCATTTTCTGTCTTTACCCCAGGAGCAAAAAGAAAATATTTGTTTTCACTTCACACATGACTCCTTGGGACAATGTTTCAAGTGATTGAGAAACAAGTGATTTGGATAGGGGAAATAAGCTTTCTTTGACAGGGCATATGTTAAAGCTTTCAGACGGCTATTACTACCAATAGCGGAATAAGAGAAGTAGGAAGTATTAAATCAGCTTCCCACCTTCACCGAGTTGTCTAGTATCCAGGTTTATTAAAGGCACTTTGTTATTCCTCGCACGCACCTGTAACACTCACTCCGGGGGTTTCAGGTCACTAAAGTGAGTTGCTTTGGTTGTTAAAATTAAACACATAGACTTGTGTTGCAACACCCTGGTGACTGCACTGAATTTTAACAATATTGAGCAAAATTCAGTTATTTGCTTTTTTCCACAGCCTGTGGTGCTGATCTATCATTTTATCTTGATTGCGTGGATATCGGCATAGTAAAAAATGTGGAGGGTTTACTTTTCCCTTAATCTTGCAAATGTTGTTTGTTTTGCAATTTTGACTTTGTAATATGCTTTGGGTGTTAGTTTATGGGTGTTAGTTTGTGCAACACGTCCACGTTGAAGATCTGTATAAATCCAAACACAAGCAATCCAGTAGCTCTCATTCTGGAAGAGCAGAATCCGGCCAACAGTTTTTCCTATGGGCACCGTTCCATTCTCTGATGGGACTAGGGCAGGCTGCCAAGCTCATAACTGCATTATTTACACAACTTACTGAGACTGAAGTTGCTGATGTTTACTACAGCATTAGTAGCTTACATTAGATTGGTCAGGACTGCTCCCGGGTCCTGTCAATTAAAGAGGTTGTTCCCCTTTACATCAACTTTTAGTATGATGTAGAGAGTGACCTTCTGAGACAATTTACAATTGGTTTTCAATTGTTATTATTCACAGGTTTGGACTTATTTAGCTTTTAATTCAGCAGCTCTCCAGTTTGCAATTTCCAAAATCTAGCAGCCATGCATTAGAGACTGGAATATGAATAGGAGAGGACATAACAAAGAAAGGCAAGTAATCAAAAGTAGCATTTGCATCATTACTGAGCATTTGTTTTTTAGATGGGGTCAGTGACCCCCAGTGGTGTAACTATAGTGGAAGGCTGGAAGCAGACCCCGCAGCTGCAGGGGGGCCCATGAGGGCTGGATTCATATAGGGGGTGCCGCTAGGCCCACTGTTGTTTGTCGCCCCTGTCATCTCCACTTTTGGTGCAAATTTTCATTACACGGGACCAGAGCAATGGGGATTGGTGCACGGGGAATATAAAAAACAATTGTATCTCCTGTGCATCCCCAGTGTTTTTGAAACAAATGTGGGTGTGGTTGGGCACCATGCCACCTACCCTAAAATCTTGCTGCCCTAGGCCCGGTAGCCTTTCCACAAATCTGGGCCTGGGGCCCATGGAAAAGAAGGTCTGCTAAAAGAGGGTCCTCTTTAGCTAACAAGAACTCCCCCCCCCTTCCCCAGCCACAACAGAATGTGTTGGGACAGGGCAGAGAGAGGGGTATTGTCTGGATGGGGTCTGGGCGGGGAGCGGGTGGGGAGTGGGTGGGGTGCAAGTGGGAAGATGGGGATTGGAGTGCGTTGGGTCCCACCTGGTGCACTCTACTTACACCACTGGTAACCCCAGTTTGAAAGCTGGAAAGAGTCAGAAAAAGGCGATTCATTTAAAAAAACTATAAAAAACAAATAATTAAGACCAACTGAAGTTACTTAGAATGGGCCATTTTAGCTAAAAGTTAACTTAAAAGTGAACCACCCCTTTAACGGGTGCCCATGGCAAACCTCCACCAGTCGGAGGTTCCAGGCATCAACCTCACCAATAACTAGTTCTACTAGATCTTATTAACTGTAGGAGGACTTGGGTGCCCTTAGTCGTTCCACAGGGTGATGCCTACCTGGAGAAACCTTTATATTTTATTTTTCACCAAGGGAATACGTGCAAGCAATCTGTGAACATTACACCATTCCGTATCATTAAAGAAAAGACCGGAACCCTGCCATTAGTTCCCCTTTAAGTTTAATTACCGGCATCAGTTGCGGGATGGGCGGCAGAACTATAACTGGGACATTTACTAACTCCCAACAGGCAGTAACCATGGGGTTGTTGTGTCAACATCCTGTCCACCTCGCATACCGCCCATGCTTTCACCGCATAGAACGAGGAGGGGGTCAAACTATCAGAGGTACTTTAATTTATAATGTTTATACAGAAAATCAATACGTTTTGCAGTTGCTTACCTCACTATGGGGTTTTCTTATTTGTCGCTTGTGTCTCTGCAAAGAAAGAAAAACATGTGTAACCAATAGGGATATATGGAAATTAAGAGAGGGGATAATAAACGGGACACAACCTTATCAGCATGGGGGCTTTTGGGGGTCAAATGTAAAGAATCCCTATATTTTTACCTGACACCACAATTAATAACAACAAGGAGAGAAGGACTGGGGGGTGGTGACCTGGTGCCCCCCTGCACGTCATTTAGTCTGTGATTAGGCGGACACATCAGGAAGCAGCTTACATAAGAAGTGGCCGTAGGGAGAGGTTTTTGGGCCGGTAGGGCCCATGGGGACTGGGGGCCCACTGTGGTTAGGGTTGCCACCTGGCCGGTATCTCAATGTTTTTAATAGGGAAAAAAAGATAAATATATAGGAAGGCCGTTATTTTTTCCCCAGAAAAGGTGGCAACCCTAACTGTGGTCCAGTCCAAACCTGGTGACTTGCATGACCCCAAGGCTTCCCAAAGCTTACGCCAGTGATCCCCTACCAGTAGCTCGTGACTAACATGTTGCTCTCAATGTCCTCAAAGCAGATGCTTATTTTTGAATTCCTGGAAACAAATTTTAATTGCATAAAAACAAAGTACAGTGCCAAGTAAAGCCTCCTGTAGGCTGCCAGTCCAAATAGGTGCTACAAATAGCCAATCACAGCCTTTTTTTAGCACCCCAAGTAATTTCTTTCATGCTTGTGTTGCTCCCGAACTCTTTTTACATTTGAATGTGGCTCACGGGTAAAAAAGGTTGGGGACCCCCTGGCTTCCGCCTTGGTTTGCAAGCTTGGTGATACTAGACTTATGAACCATACAGTATACAGGCCCGGATTTGTGCAAAGGCAAATTTAAGGGGGGCAGCATGCTGTCCAACCACACCTACATTGGTTTGGAAGCACTGAGGATACAATAGTTTTTAAATAGTTTTTAAAATTACCTGTGCACCAATCCCCATTACTGCAGACCCAATGCTGAAAATTTTCGCATGTGCACAGATGTAAATCCAGGCCTGACCATTTAAAGTTATAAAATAGAGCACCCCCCCCCACACACACACACTTACCTTATTCTGCCTTGTAGCAGCCACAATAAAGGCTTCTTCCAATAAGGATTCATTATTATTCTTAGTTTGGATCAAGTACAAGCTACTGTTTTTATTATTACAGAGGAAAAGGAAATTGTTTGCAAAAGTTTGAATTATTTCCTTAAAGTGGTCTACGGGAGATGGGCTTTCTGTAATTAAGAACGATAACAGGTTTCCGGATAACGGATCCCATACCATAATTGCAAAAATCATATTTCACTCACCACATTCAATATTCTGTTAGGGGTTAATGCTGCACACTAATGCAAAGTACAGATAAAAGCCAGCATTAATATGTAAAATGCAAGGCAGAGGATTCAGAGAGGTTGTGTGGCTACAAACTAGGCTACAGACGGCTGCGGTACAGCCCTGCAGAGCAGCTTTAATTGGTATGTTTAACATAAGCTTTAGTATGATGTGAGACCATTAGATTTTCATTTTTATTATTATTTGTGGTTATTTAGCTTTTTATTCAGCAACTCTCCAGTTGCAATCTGGTTGCTAGGGTCCAAAGTGAAATAGGCAAATAATGAAAAAAAAAAAA
>CM044445.1:9115375-9126730 GCA_024363595.1 Xenopus borealis
GGGTTGTGAAACTTTTATTTTCTGTACAGTTTTCAAATTATTTTTGACCACCTCTACATTAAGTTTTAGAATGATGTAGAGAGTAGAGACAATTTGCAAATGGTTTTCATTTTTTATTATTCTTGGTTTATTAATTATTTAGCCTTTTATTCAGCAGCTCTTCGGTTTGGAATGTCAGCAAACTAGTTGCTAGGGTCCAAATTACCTGAGCAACCATGCACTGATTTGAATAAGAGACTGGAATATGAAAAGGAGAGGACTAAATAGAAAGCAGAGTAATAAAAAAAATAGCAATAACGATAAAAATGTGTAGCCGTGTATAGAGCATTTGTGTACACAAAAAGAAGACCAATGGAAATGTTGTTTAGAATTAGTCATTCAATAACAGAGAATTTATTTTTTCGATCAGTGACCCTAATCTGCAGGCTGGAAAGAGTGAGCTTTATGGGGGATTACTACTGTACACAAGCCCAGTCAAAGCCCACTCAAGGAATAGCCAACATATCAACAAAGATGGCAGCCCTGAAAAACACTCATGAGTAAGAGCCATAATTATTATACCCTGTAAATATTGGTCATTGCTACACACTATACAACTTGACCTTGATATTCTTGCCGTGCTGAGCTGATCCCTTACCCTGTAAAGAGCGCAGGGGAAAAAAAAATCTAAGAGCCCTAAGATTTGTTTAAAATCCTATTCAGGCAACTGTTCTAGAACCAAAGCCATATTCATAACATAGAACCATTTATAGCAGGAGGAAGCATTTAATCAGAAAGTACCACTACTGACCATAAGACAAAAAATATAAATACCCATAAAGCTTTTAGCCTAGTCAAAGCGCCATGTTTCAGCAGCACTTTATGGCTCGCTGTTGCAAAACAAACATCTAATCGGTTTCTGCGAGTTACAGAACTTTGAGCCTGTTACTATAAAACTCCATAATACCCAGACAAGCGGTTACATTGCCCTGTTTCACCCTTTAATAGATCATTCAGCACTAGAAAGTGAGAAATTTTCAAGATACGCGGGAGTTCTTGGCCATGTTGGCTAAACAGAAAGGGAAGTAGAAAAATGGTGGCACGAGAAAGCCGATTGGGTGAGCTGGGTGTTCCATTATGCTTTTGAACAAGTCAGACTCTGCTGCTGAATGCACATATTCAGATTTTTCATAGAATATTTAATGTCTTTCTCCCTCTAGTGGTAAGATCAGTAACTTCACACATCCCACAAATAATGCCTACACTTAGTGCAGAGATCGTCACAGAAATGGGCATTTTGAGACCCTGGAGATGGACAAACGCGAGTCTTTATCAAGTAAGGGCATAAGAAAGAAAGAACACAATCATTGCCTCTGCATTACAGTTACAGGAATGGCTTTCAAAGCTCAGCAAGGAATGTGACCTATAAATGGAATATAAAACGGGAGGGGTAGCTTTTATAGGAGAGTGTATAGCCAGCTTCAGACGTGTCTGTGTAAGAGAGTGATCTACTATTTATGTATCTGTTCCTCCTGCAGAGGTTCAGTGTGCTCCACAGGGCATTGTTATGGAGGTCCTGCTGGTGTTGGAGAAGAGCTGGAGGATGAACTGGATGAGTCAAGTGATGATGATGAGGAGAAATCAGTTGATTCTATGGAACAGGACATTGATACAGAGGTGGGAATTACAATCAGCAGTGTACCTGGTGCAGGAATCCTAGGAGAACCTAAAGGAAGTTAAGTTTCTGGGAATAAGAATGAAGAGAATTCATGCACATGGCACCTTTTCTACATCTACCCCCTTTTCCATTACTCTGCATTATTATTTACACAAAACGTGGAGGGGTATGCGTTATAAAGCACGTACAGGCACAGCGCTAGTATGGACTGAGAAAAGGCCCAGCATGCGCCACTTTTCTCTTCAAAATCCTTAAATATTACCCTTTGTCTACTTGCCACTTGGGCATTTGCAGATTTCATAAACCTGGATTTATAGGGGCTCATCTTGTAGGCAAAAGCTGCAATTTCTTTCTCTTTGAAATCCTTAAATATTACCCTTTGTCTACTTGCCACTTGGGCATTTGCAGAGTTCATAAACCTTGGTTTATAGGTGCTCATCTTGTAAGCAAAAACTGCTATTTCTTTCTCTTCAAAATCCTTAAATATTACCCTTTGTCTACTTGCCACTTGGGCATTTGCAGAGTTCATAAACCTGGATTTATAGGTGCTCATCTTGTAGGCAAAAACTGCAATTTCTTTCTCTTCAAAATCCTTAAATATTACCCTTTGTCTACTTGCCACTTGGGCATTTGCATAAACCTGGATTTATAGGGGCTCATCTTGTAGGCAAAAACTGTAATTCCATTATTATAGCTCTACAGTTGGAGACTGGGGCACAATTCCTTCTAAACACATTTGTTAATGGATTCCCAAAGCCCCGAACGTGCGGGAGATTCAGGCTATTGACCCTCTGAGGAAGAGAAGAGGAAAAAACGATGCAAAAGCGAGCAAGTGTGTAATGGACTGTAGTTGTCTGTGAAGGGTCAAATTCATCCAGGTCATGGTATATCTGTAGTAATAAGACAAATCAACTATACATGCGGCATTTTTTCCTTGAAGACATTTCGCTAGTCATAGGACTGGCTTTCTCGGTTCACAATGACCTGTACAAAAATAGTTGTGCTTGAAGACCCTGGAAACTTACTCCAATCAGCACAGTCTGTTTAGTAAAACCAGCAAGGGGTCAGAGAACTTGATTGTATTAGCATCCAATTAGCATGATTGAAGCTATGAGGTAAGTCGTCCAGGGAGAGGTGCAAAAACAGCATTGTATGTGGCAGACAATAGATTTTCCCCAGCGTCTGTTCCAACTTGTTTGTCAGTTTTCACAATGATGAAGTAAAGACTAAATGTGGCTGCAGTGGAGTACAAAGTACAGCCTCCTGATTAAAAGGGATTATCCAGCCAGTTATTCCCCAGCCTCAACACATTATGTCTTTGTTTCTAGATTCAGCAAATCGTAGACAACAATATAAAGATGCCCAGGAGAAAACAACGGCAGCAACTCTGCCTGCTAGACGCCGAAGCATCAGCTCAGTCCTTCTGCTCTACTTCAGCAGGAGGTCCGTGTGTAGGCTGCGCAATATGGGAGGAAGGAACAACAGGCAAACATCATTGCAAGGGCTGTTTTATTTAAAGTGGTAACACATCTCCAGGAGATTTGGAATTTTTGTTCTACATTTTGGTACTGCTGTCCCCTTTAGTCAAAATTCACATTAAAAGGGAACATTCTGTTGCATCACAAAAAGCTGTGGAACCCGTCTGTGCTCGCGTTATCTGTTGCTGTAGACCAGACAGGCAATCTCCAGCCGTTTCCCCACTAGAGTTCACCTGCCAGAGCTGTTGCACGCCGAGTAATGTATTGTAACTACTTTAGCGCTGCACAAAAATCACAACTAGCTCAGACTATGACACTGGGAAGAAAAGATAAGGCAGCCATACATGGGTAGATTAAAGCTGCCGATATCAGTCCGATTCAGCAGCTTATCTGCACGTGTATGGGGGCGTCCGACGGGTCCCACCGATCTTTATCAGGAAAAAAAAAAAAAGAAAAATCAGCCTGGTATCAATCGGGCAGGTTTGATATTTCCTGTGATTAAGGAACACATCCTACGACCCGTCTGTACACATTCTCTTTGTTATAGATTATCATTCAGCCCTAGGGCTGAACGTTCGGATTAACCCGATATCACCCTGCCATTAGTGGACATATCGGGTTAAGATCTGCTTGTTTGGCGACCTCACAAAACGAGAGGATCTTATAGTGTATGGCCACCTTTACTTGTTTTATATTTCCACATGGCCCACCCATTCATATTCTAGCAGCACAGCTCCTGCTCAAATTATGGATCATTTGCCCCTGCACCCTCCTAAAAAGGAGGCGACTAAAAGTACCACAGGGACACTAACATCGGACTGTCCTCCAGATACCAGAGTTTATAAAGACATTTAAAAAAAAAAAAAATGAATAAAATGATCACCAGACCCAAGTACTAAATATACAGACAAATCACTGATCTAGGCCCGAGTTATCTACTCCGATTCTAACTCCATCACAATGTTACTGGGGCTCTGCCTATATGGTTACAATAGACAGGGGACAAGAGTTCCTGGTTTCCAAAAAAAAAAAAAAAAAAAAAATAGAAACCAAAAGCAAGATAATGAACCCCACTGGCCCTCCCTTGTACAGCCTTACAGGACCCCACCCCCCCCACAACTTAAATTCATTCTGATTGGAGCGATTGGAAAACAAATTAAAAATATTAAAAAAAACAAAACAAAAACTTTTCCTTTAAAAATGTTCAGGTACAGTGTCCAAAGCTTCCACTGGGTCACGGGAAACTTCTACATTCTGAAACAGAGCAGACATCGACAGTTACAGTCACTCTTTTCAAAGTAAACGAGCCAATTAATTAATTAACTACATATCCGCTTCACACACTTTCAATTCAACTGGAGAAACACATGCAGATGAGTGGGCTGAAAATACAGGTATGGAACTGGTTATCCAGCAAGCTCGGGACCTGGGGTTTTTTTGGATCTTTTTAAGTCTACTAGAAAAACTTTATATAAACTCAATAGGCTGGTTTTGCATCCAATAAGGATTAATTATATCTTAGTTTTGGATAAAGTACACGTTACGGTTTTATTATTAGAGATAAAACGGAAATCATTTTTAAAAATGTTGATTATTTGGATAAAATGGAGTCTACGGGAGATCTGAATTACAGAAAGGCCTTCTCTCATGGGAGATTCATCAAAGAGTGAAGTTCCACCACTAGAGGGAAATTCCGCAGCTCTCAGTTCATTTCTATGGGATTTTGAAAGGCCTATTTATCAATGGGTGAAGTGAAATTTCACCCTTTAATAAATACGCCTTTCAAAATCCCATAGAAATGAATGGAGAGCTGCGGAATTTCCCTCTAGTGGCGGAATTTCACTCTTCACTTCACTCTTTGATGAATCTACCCCATAGACTCCATTGTATTTGTATCCAAATAATCCACATTTTTAAAAATGATTTCCTTTTACTCTGTAATAATAATAAAAAAAACAGTGCCTTGTACTTGATACCAACTAAGATATAGATCTATTGGGTTTATTTAAGGATTTTCTAGTAAACTTAATGTATTAGGATCCAAAATCTGTTATCCAGAAAACTCCAGGTCCAAAGCATTCTGGATAACAGGTCCCAAACCTGTACGATGTAGAGAGGGATCTTCGGAACAATTTTCAATGGTTTACTGGTTTATGGAGTTGCTTTTTATTCAGCAGCTCTCCAGTTAGCAGTTTCAGCAATCAGTTTGCTAGGGTCCATATTACCCAACTATGCTTGGAGGAGTTGAATAAAAGAATGGAATATGAATAGGAGAGGCCTGAATAGAAAGAGGAGTAATTAAAAGTGGCAACAAAAATACATTTGTAGCATTTGGTTTAGATGGGGGTCAGTGAGCCCCAGTTGAAAGCTGGAAAGAGTCAGAAGAAAAAGGCAAATCATTCAGACACCATAGAACATAAATAATGAAGACCAATTGAAAAGTTGCTTAGAACTGGCCATTCTATAAACATGCAAAAAGTTTACTGAAAGCTGAACCACTCTGTTAAACGCCATAAAGATTTACCAACATGGCACAATAATAGTGTTTAAAGTCAAGAGTGTGGTCTCCACAAAGAACTCTCCACTTACAGATGGCTTTTCCCTGTGTGTGTTCACTGCCTCTATATTCAGATAGATGGATTCTACTTTACAACCTGATAAAAAAAAAAAAAAAATTAAATTGTTACTCCCCTCCTTATAGCAACACAAAACTTGGAAGAAGAAAGAGTGCTACAGCAGCACCATGAAAGGCCTCACTAGTGGCATCAAGCCAGTTCCCCTTTATTAAAGGAATTGTTCAGTGTAAAATTACAAACAATAGATTGTATGTGAAAAAAATAAAATGTTTCTAATATAGTTAGGCAAAAATGTTATGTATAAAGGCTGGTGTAACCAGATGTCTAGCATAATAGCCAGAACACTACTTCCTGCTTTTCAGCTCTCTTGGTTTCTACCGATTGGTTACCAGGCAAGTAACCAATGAGAGACTTGAGGTGGGGGTCATAACTGTTGCTTTTGAATCTGAGCTGAATGCGGAGGATTAATTACAAACTCACTGAACTGTTATGTTCCATGTGGCCCCCCTTAAAGTCGCTGACTAACAGAGTTAGAGAGCTGAAAAGCAAGAAGAAGTGTTTTGTTATGCGAGACATCCAGTCACTCCAACCTTTATAGATTACATTTTGGCATTAGAAACATTTTTATTTTTATTTTTCACAGCCTATTTTTCCAGTTTTTATTTTTTTCCTTTAAGGAAACACTAGGTTTATTTTGGACACCTCATTCTGAGGTTCCCAGATCAGATTAAACTCCCAGCATGTTGTAGACCTTAGACCAGTGATCCCCAACCAGTAGCTCGTGAGCAACATATTGCTCCCCAAACCCTTGGATGTTGCTCCCAGTGGCCTCAAAGCAGGTGCTTATTTTTGAATTCTTGGGTTGAAGGCAAGTTCTGGTTGCATAAAAACCAATTATACTGCCAAACAGAGCCTTAATGTAGGCTGACAATCAACATAGGGGCTACTAAAGGGCCAATAATGGCACTAATTTGTGTTGGTCCCCAACTCCTTTTTCTTCTGAATGTTGCTCACTGGTTCAAAAGGATGAGGATCGCTGCCTTAGACTATGGGCACACCGGTTGAAGGCTCGGTCTGTTGTTGAGTAGTGGGACATATATCTGCAGGCTGATTGAAACAGAGTCAATCCATGCCCCTGGTCCATTAACCTAACCCGCTTCCACCTGCATGTGCACACACAGTTGGCCGGAGATTCCTCCTTTCACATATTTTGTCTGACTTCAGTTACGTGTGTGCACATGCAGGCAGATTGAAATCAATTCAAAGCAGTGGAGCAGGGGCACCGAGCAGATCTGCTTCTCTTCAGTCTGCAAAAATATGCCAAAGGCTGTGGGCTCACGGGCTGAAGGCTCCACTGCATATTTTTGCACTTGGGACACAATAAGGCTGCTTTTTTATTGAACCAAGATCAGAGAAATGTGGGGGTTTACTGCAAGACAATACCTTCTACAACCCTCTTGAGACCATTTTTGGTACAAATAAGTGCAGTATGGGGCATTGTGTGGGACTGATTGTAAACGTTCCTCCCCTAGCCTTTTGGATGTGCACAGAGGGGTTAACTGGAAATACTCACCGTATGCCACAGGGGTTAGTTTAAGCACCGTGTGGAGGGGGCATTTCAGGTATGGAAGTTCCTCTGGAGGTGTGGGAGGAATAATAAGAAAGGAAAAAAAAAGATTAGATAAAAAAAAAACTGAGGTTTATCTGTTGCATTCGAAGCACTTTCGGGTCTGGTTACCTGCGCTCTTATCCAGGAAGTAGGCCAGCAGGCAGCGCATGACCGCTTGGTGACAGATGACCAGCACATTCTCCTGCCGTTCCAGCTCCATTATGACTGGTTCCAGTCTCTGTACAAGGTCCTCATAAGACTGCGGGAAACGCAAGAAAGACCGCAATGAGAACGCAGCTCATATCACCTGGATCTGCAAGAACAATCTGGACCCCTATAAACCAACATATGCCCAACCTCTCCTTCCACCCACCAAGCTGAAAATCACTTGGGCGACAAAATGCCCTGAATGATCCAACTTGCTATTACCCACTCACCTCTCCTTTGGGGTATCTGTACCGATACTTGTCCTGGTCTCTCAGGGCAAACTCCTCTGGCAAATTCTCTTGTATCTCCTCATATGTCAGTTCCTCGCACACCCCCTGCCAGAAAGACACAAATAGCCATTAACAGGGTGGTTCACCTTTAAGTTAAAGTTTAGTATGTTCTAGAACGAAAATCTGCTTAGAATTGGGCAATTAGTCATCATTGATTTATTTTATTTATTATTATATTCTTTACATTCTTCTGACTCTTTCTAGCTTCGGGATGTACAAATGTATTGTTATTGCTACTTTTCATTACGCATCTTTTTATTTAGCCCCTTTCCTAATCAAAACATGGTTGCTATGGGAATTTGAAACTACAAACTGGAGAGCTGCTGAATAAAAAGATAAATAACTGAAAAACTACAAATAAAAACACTAAATTAACTGCAGATTGTCTAATGAATCTCTCTCTCTACATGATAACAAAAGGTGTAGCTTAATACAGGATTGTTGACATATATGAGAACATGCAAGCAGTATGGGGAAATATATGTAGTTCTACCTACAGTATAGCCATGTTTTCCTCTTTCACAAAGCTGGTAAAACCTTACTGGTACTTTCTAATGGCATTACTTTGGACTGGAAGGAGTATTAGAGGAGACAGACGAAATCGCAGAGGCAAGAATCCAGAAATTCTCTGCCATAGTCTGTAATATGGATGTCAAACCCAGACTCATCCACTGAATTCGAACAACAAATACTTTTCATAGGAGGCTAAGAGTTGTAGTTGAACAGCCGAAGGCCCACAGAATGCCCTGTCTGTATGTCTGCAGTGCGTACCAGCAGTTCCAGGTGTTTCCCTACTTACAGCATCAATCTCATTCAGAGCCTTCCACTGCTCATAGGGAACCCCTAAGGCTTCTGCCGTCTGGATGGTGCGTTTCATGTGACTTGTCCACACCTTGAGGTCGGTAATTTGCTGCGACTTCACAAAGTTGCTCAGGGCGTGTGCAAACTATTCAAAAGAGCAAAGTGTCAGGGGAAGGAAAATGAGCAAAGTACTGCATATTCACTGGGATGGGAGAGCCAACTAACAACAATTAACAGCAGGGAAACTGCAGAGAAGAGGAGGCGCAGTGAGAAAGCAGGGAATCTGCATGGAAGACAAGGCGCAGTCAGAGATCGGGGAGTCTGCAGAGAAGAGGAGGTGCAGTGAATCTGCAGAGAAGAGAGGGTGCAGTGAGAAAGCAGTGAATCTGCAGAGAAGAGAGGGTGCAGTGAGAAAGCAGTGAATCTGCAGAGAAGAGGGGGCACAGTGAGAAAGCAGTGAATCTGCAGAGAAGAGGGGGCACAGTGAGAAAGCAGTGAATCTGCAGAGAAGAGGGGGCACAGTGAGAAAGCAGTGAATCTGCAGAGAAGAGGGGGCACAGTGAGAAAGCAGTGAATCTGCAGAGAATAGGGGGCGCAGTGAGAAAGGGCATCTGTATGGAAGAAAAGGTGCAGTCAGAGAGCAGGGAGTCTGCAGGGAAGAGGGGGCACAGACAGAGAATGAGAAGAGTGGGCACAATCAGAAAGGGGAGCAGTCAGAGCAGGATAGAGGGGACAGTTGGGGAGCAGGGAATTTGCAGGGAAGAAGAGAGTTGATGTTGGGGAGCAGGGGGTCCCTTTGGCTATAAGTAGTCCTTGACTAGTAGCAGGAATGTGACATCTAACCTGTTTGCCACGTGTGGATAGCCCTGAATCACCACCGATTCGCCCCAAAAGGTTAAGCTCACTCTCTCCATGTCGGGAAAGATAGATGGAACGGGGGGTGACGTGGATATTCATTAGGTAGTATACTGCACGACTCTGTATGTGATCTTGAACCCTGTTCACCAGGTACCGACTCCCAACATTAAAGATTTTAATGTAGGACAAGGAGCTGTAGAAGGAAATGAAAAGTCATTAAAAACAACGCTTGTAATGCAATTGCTGTTAAAAGTAGTATCTATTGTGCACTGCTGACTACACCTGAAACAATATAGCAGAAGGCAGCTGGACCTGAAGACCTGGTTTTTGCTACATTGTTTCAATAGTCAGAGAGGGCTCATGCACACTGGTTACCTTACGGTTGTTCATTGGGCAACTTTTCCCCAATTGATTGGAACAGCAGAAGTGAAGCCGCAGAGTTGCAGTCGACTGACAGAAATCACGTGCATGTATGGGGAGCTTTATACACATTACCCTCATGTAAAAACACATCTACAGAGCACTGCAATATGCAAAACACACACCTGACCTGTAGATGAGAGCAGCTGTTAGTCACCAGTGTCTGTTCTGCTCCTGGCCTTCTATTGTAAGGCTACTGTACAAACTACCTCTTTCAGAGAGTAGAACATAACCGGTCTGTGTCCTGCTGTTGCCCTGCTACAGTAGTGGCGCTGCAAATTCCCATCAAAGAATCTTATAACGTAAGCAGTGCCTGTCCTGTTACTATCCCCTGTTGCAAGGCCAAGGTTATTATAAGAGGGCCGCCCAAGGGTCCACAGCTCTGGGTACAAAACAATTCGTCACAGGCAAAGTGAATAAAATGTGCATTGTATGACTTTACCCTAAATGCCACAAATTTGCCCTCCTTTCCTCCCCTTTAACTACAACTCCCTGCATGCTGAAAGAGCCTCTGGGAGTTGGGTTAGAACAAGGGAAGGACTGCAGGTTGGAGGACAGTGATTTTGAGGGATTCAGAAATACATGTCAAAGGGGTGGTTCACCTTTACTTTTAATATGTTAATGAATGGCCAAGTCTAAGCAACTTTTCAGCGGGCTTTATTTATTTATTTTTTTTTACAGTTTTTGCCTCCTGAACCATCTAAAAAAAAAAAAAACAGAAGAAACTAACGCTCCATAAGGATACAAATTTATTGTTTTTGCCAATTTTTATTACTCAACTTTCGATGCAAACATCTCCTATCCACATTCCAGTCTCTTATTCAAATCAAAGCATGGTCGCTAGGGTAATTTAGACCCTTGCAACCTAAAAATTGAAAAAAACACTAGATAAAAGAAAAGGAAAACTAATTGCAAATGGTCTCAGAAGATCACTCTCTGCAATACATCATACTAAAAGTCAAAGGTGAACGGTTCCTTTGAGGATGAAGTTCATTGAATGTTGCAGTGTAGTTGATGCTGCAGGCTGTGTGTGTAACAAGATACCAGCAGACACCCCATGATGTAGCACAATTCAGCTACACGGGGTTTGCATTCCAGTATAAACCAGTACAGGAGCCCGGGCTACTGTGGGAGGCTGGGACAGAATGTACAGAGCACATGGGGAAGGCTTATAGCCCAACAGGGAATCACTCTGCAAAGGTCAGAGGGCAAGAAGGGAATAGATATAAGAACAGATGCACAGCAGTGACGGTTCTCTTTATCAGGGGCGCCATCAGGGGGGGGAAGGTCTGAAGGGGGGCCCGGCAGTGCTGCACTTTAGAAAGAGCCTGACCCCCTTTGACAGCGCCGTAGACAACGTGTGGGCGAAATGCGGACGTGCCGAACTCAGACAAAGTCCCGAAAAACTGCCGAAAGTGAAGTCCTGAAGCGACGAAAAGACCCGAAGTCATGAAAAAAG
>CM044445.1:9139457-9150241 GCA_024363595.1 Xenopus borealis
CCCTATCATTCATAGCCAACAGTGAGCCAACTGCACTGACCTCTAGGCACAGAGGTTACTTACCCAGACCCTGTCCCCCGTGCTTACCATGATATTTTCAGCTATTATATCGGGGTCGTCACAAATGGATTCAATAAAAAATGCCTTTGGGAATAAAGAATAAAAAGTCCTGTTACTTCATAGAACAGCAATCACAATGCAAATGTATCTACACTAATTCCAATCATAATAAGGTGCTAATAAGTTTTGGGGGGGGGGTGTTGCATATGTAGACAGCGCACAGAATAATGAAGCACTTGTAGTTAGCTTGCACAGAATAGGACTGTCATGGAGACTTTAATTCCAGCAAAGTAATACCCAACAGCCCACGAGTGTCTGGATGCTTAAAGACACAGTATGCTTAAAGACACTTTTGAACAGTAGCTGAATGAATAGGGCTTGTGTTAAACATACTTTTTGCCTTGTGTTTTAATTACAAAATATCTATGGTACTTCTTATTTCTAGTACTAAACAAGAATATGAAGTCAGATTCACTTTAGAACTTCCTGTCTCATAGATAGGAGCTAATCAAACTAATTATCTGTCCACTCAGAAGCCCCTAATGATGAGCTGCTAAATGGCTGCTCTAAACTAATTGCCCTGTTCATAAAGGGCAAGATCGGTAAAAACAGCCTGACTTTAAAATTAATACCTTTATATTGGCAAATAATAGGAAAATACTGATTTTTTTATTAAAAACAATAAGTAAAATGTACGTTTAAACACACGTTTTAGCAAAAGTGTTTTTATGTGTATACTGTAAAAAAGGGGCAAATAAGGAAGAGCATTAAAGGGGTTGTTCACCTTTGAGTTGACATTTATTATGATGTAGAGAGTGTAGAGAGATACTTTGCAGCTGGCTTTCGATTTTTATTATTAGCATTTTTTAAGTTATTTAGCTTTTTATTCAGCAGCACTCCATCTGATTTGAATAAGCAACTGGAATATGAATAGTAGCGATGAGTAAAGATGAGTATTAAAAAGTAGCAATAACAATTCATTTTTAGCCTTACTGGGGTCAGTGACTCCCATTTGAAATCTGGAAAGAGTCAGAAGGCAGAAAATAATTCAGAAACTATAGAAAATAAATACCAATTAAAGAGACCAATTACAAAGTTGCTTAGAATTGGCCATTATATAATATACTAAAAGTTAAATTAAAGGTGAACCACCCCTTTAATGTCCCAGGGACCGTTAACAGCGCAAACTAGTCTGCCTTACAGCTAAATAGAGTCCAGTTGCGCACCCTTCCTCACTGGAGCAAGGTTAGTTATTAGAGGGGATGCAGGGGTTATTAAAAAGATGTTGACTTTAAAATGAGTGAAAATAAAATTCCTCTAGTTGATGAGGGACATGGGTGGACAGAGAAAGTGGTGGTGATGGGAGGTGAGGGCCAAGTCTAATCATCAAAATTGCAACATTGTTCTGTATTATTCCAAATAATATGAATAGTAAAAGCAGAGTATTATTTTAAGGGTCTCATACAAACCCTGCCAAACACAGGACAGAACTTCCTAAACCATGAGGCTAGTCATGCTGTACCTTGAATACTCGCTCCTTGGCAAACTGGAGGATCAGGGACCGCCGCTCCCTCGTGGTATTCGTAGCATCAAACACCTACAAGCAACAACAGATGCTTTTAAGAATGAGTCAAAAGGGGTGTGAAATCTGTGTTGAGGAGCAATAGAAGAGGGTGCTGAGGGTTGTAGTTGAACACTAAGTACACACAGTTCAGAGAAATGGCTTGGCTTATGTTGATTAGATTGTTGCCAACTTTAAGACACACGAGGGAATTATTTTAAGGGTAAAGATATTTTTTTCCTTGCACGGGTCTGAGTTGATCACAAGTCTGCAGTGACCAGCTACTCAACCGGGACCCACCTACTGCTTTGCCCAGGACCCACTATATGACCCTACCCAGGACCATATTTGCCAGCTGAGCACCCCAAGGCTAAGTCCCCTTTGGATGGTACATCTGCCCCATGCTCCCGAGATTTTAATCTCGTCTGTGTCCAATTCTACAATATTGGTTAAAAATTTAGAAGTAGCTGGGCAGCATTCCACTCTTTAATTTGTGATGCCCTAGGCCCGGGCCTTTCCACAAATCCAGGCTCGACCCTACCTGCAAGGGTTTGACTTTATCCTGACCAGGGAGCTGTGTCAACAAGTGACATCATTGTGATGTCACTCCTGAAGGTGGATCCAACAAGTTACAACTTTTTTTTATTACTTGGAGGGAGTGTGGGGCTAATTCCAGATTACAGCCCACACTTTACCTGGGTTCCATGGCTGGGTACTGGCAGAACTACGGCATGGTCAGGAATAAGGTATTTAAATGGTTTGTGGGAATTCACAGGTAACTGAATTCATGCACGGCTGGTGCAGGCACATGGAGCGGATTTTGGAGGCAAAATGCACTCATGAGTTTAAGCACCAAAATCTGCTCCGTGTGCCTAAACCTGGGCTAGCCCCGGAAAGGCCGATGCCAGCATAGGGGTGTTTAGTAGCCTTGTCTGGCAATTGCCTTAACAAGGTTAAATATTACATGGACAAACAGCCACTTAGTCTTTGTTGTAAGAGTACCTGGGGCAGCAAATAAACCTTCAACCCAAATCTCTACCTAAATGACCTTCTGAGGTTACAGAAGTATCTAGGGGAGCAAACAGGCACATTTCTATAGGATCTATAGGATTAATGGTGTTATTTAAGTTTCAGCTGCTGCTAAGACAATGGCAACTCCTACAAACACATATTTATCATTATTCTAAGCACAAATGATCAAAAATTATAAATATAAATGATTATTGTTCCATCTCTCTGGATTTTGCCATAAAATGAATGCAGTTGCATACACAGACCCTACCAGGCCCTTACCGCCACCTGGCCCTCTTCTTGCGTTAGATATTTGTCAGCGTCCCTCAAGGCACTGAGTGCACACTGTCTGCAAAGGAAAAGGGCACAGTCATGACTTCATGCAGATTTAACTTTGCCTTAGCCTGGATATTCTGTTTCTCCCAGCCCTGTAGATTAATCTTTAAATCCATTGTTTTTTTCCCATGCTGCAGATACATGTTTAGAGACTGCCCTTCGCTGTGTCATGTCCTGAAACTGTTAGGAAGGGCTGCTATGAATTGAGGCTAAAACAAAAATAAATGGAAGGGGATTTAACTTCCTTGATCCCGTGTTCCTTTAAAGAGATCCTGTCATGGGAAAAATGTTTTTTTCAAAATGTATCAGTTAATAGTGCTGTTCCAGAAGAATTATGCATTGAAATCCATTTCTCAAAAGAGCAAACAGATTTTTTTATATTTCATTTTGAAATCTGACATGGGGCTAGACATATTGTCAATTTCCCAGCTGCCCCAAGTCATGTGACTTGTGCTCTGATAAACTCCAATCACTCTTTACTGCTGTACTGCAAGTTGGAGTGAAATCACACCCTCCCTTTCCCCCACCCAGCAGCCTAACAAAAGAACAATGGGAAGGTAAACAGATAACAACTCCCTAACACAAGATAAAACTGCCTGGTACATCTAAGAACAGCACTCAATAGTAAAACCCATGTCCCACTGCGTACTATTCAGTTACACTGAGAAGGAAAAACAACAGCCTGCCAGAAAGCAGTTCCCTCCTGAAGTGCTGGCACAAGTCACATGACTGGGGCAGCTGGGAAATTGACAAAATGGTTACCCCCATGTCAGATTTCAAAATTGAATATAAAAAAATCTGTTTGCTCTTTTGAGAAATGGATTTCAATGCAGAAGTCTGTTGGAGCAGCGCTATTAACTGATGCATTTAAAAAAAAAAACATGTTTTCCCATGACAGTTTCCCTTTAAGTAGGGGGTCTAATCAGTTTTACAATGAGCAGGTTGAATGCTATATTAGCTCTTTCACATGATGTACAGCACAGGATAGGAAATGCAAAACAAAACAACAAACTCACTTTCGTATCTTCATTGCTTCCTGGTTGTCCGGGTGGAAAAACTCATAGTTCTTGTAGGTCTGCACAGCTTCACGGCGATACTGCCCCACATTAAATACTGGAAGACAAAAGACAGCAAATACTTTGTTGGTGGCCAGAGCAGGAATCAAAATCAGGACATAAAATATTGAGCGCTAGTGTCATTTGCTGCAGCAACCAATCATTACAGGCTAATCAAATGATCTTGATGATGAAGTCCATATCAACAAATCTGATGTTTGCTTTCTTTATGCTATTATCTAACTGTTGTCTGGTGGCTTCTTCCCCCCACCCCCGCACACCCCATTACGACTTAAAGGTGACCATACCCAGGTCAGAAAACAGGTCTCAACTGGACCCAGCAGCCCATTGGCTTGGGTATGGGGCCTTTCTGATGTTCTACCCAATTGATATCTATCAGGCAAGTTAGATCCTGTCGGACAAGGAGTTCATCTTGTTGATGTGGGCCTCTACTGATGGGTCACCATAGGCCCGCACTGTAATTCAACATTTATTTTGTTATAATTAGGCCTTGCCAAACAAGTGGATCTTCCAGTTTATGCCTAGATCAACTCTCTTTGATGATTCATCTTCAGCCTCCATTACAGGCTTGTAGGGAACAAATGGGAACGTTCCAGTTCCATCAACAATACTGAAGTTCTCTGTTAGAATACCACCTGTAGTCTCCTGCTAAAGCTCATAAAATTTCCCACCGCCACTATATAGCTTTATTAGAAAATATGGAAACGATTGAGAGTGAAAAGCACCAACCTTTTGTTGGGATCCCGATCCAGTTGAGGTAGCGGGTGAGTTTCTTGGAAATGTAAGTCTTTCCACGAGCAGGAAGTCCAACCATGATGATCATGGTAGGAGAATTGGTGAACTGAGGTATGGAGGCTGTATAGAGGGAATATAGAGAAGGTTATAGGATACATCACACTGAGGACAAATCCTTATTTATTAGGATGAAGACCAATGTCCATTGGGTTCAACCATTCTAATCCATAGGAAGGCAAAAGCTGTACTGACGTGTAGCCAGTTCATCCTCAAAGGAAGGGAAACATCCTCCCAATTACATTACACCCTGGGTCGGTTACTTATGATTGTTTACCAAATCACAATTATCTATTGCAAGAGTGTCCTCCAGTGGGCAGATCATCAGGAAAAAATGGTGGCACGCTTATTAAGAGTTTGCAGTAGCTTGTTTCCAATATGGGAGCCCCCAAGCTGTATGCAAGTCCTACTAAGCATATATTGGTTTTTAAAGTCATAACTATACAAAATAGTGTCCTTTCAAATATAAACTGGCACCTTCAGTGCATGGGAAGCAGCTACTTTATTGCTTGTTGCCGTTACAGAGTGCTGGGTGCAGAATCATGGCGTCATTGTGAAGCTAGGATTTTTCCTGCAGACAAATTGTTCTGGCCAAATGACCTTTGTGTTATTTTTTTTCCCCATTTCTGGCTAAATATACAAAGGGCGTTTGAGATCTCCTGATAATGTGATAACTGCGCCAGGGTCGCTCTGTGCCACCCAAGCAATAGCCTGCCAGCCAGACTGTCCGATTTATATTTCTGTACTCGATCTGCTTCTTGGATCTGTGCCTGCCTTTAACTCCTGTTCTGCCAAACCATCTGGCTATTATTTTGTTCCTACAGAAAACGTCAGTGACAATCATAAATATAAAGCCTGAGAGTGAATGTTCTGCCATGCTCTGTGAATCCTAATGGCATGATGTGATATATGGATATAAGAAGGGAAGTAAAGGCTGGCCAGGCACTGAGCATCATTACCAGCGCAGCCATGATTGGGAAGCTCCTGGGAGCGAAATGAAGCCATCAATTATACTGTCAAGCTAAGTGGATCAGTCTATGCTGCTTGATTCCTGAAACAGTAACTGTATCCCTTGCTGTGTCAATTGAGAGACTGGCACACTCACATGGGTACACTGTGTCGGGGCACATATTGAAAAAAACAGTGATATCACCAGGTTTAACGTCAGCAGAATGCCAGCATTTAATCTTAAATTTTACCCCAAAACATTGATTTTCTGCTCCGAGCAAGGGAAATGAATTAATGATTGCATTTTACTGCCTGGCGTAAATATTTAAACACACAGAGCTGCTATATAAAGGATAATCTGAGTGCTGTACTTTGTATACAGTAGCTGCTATATGTGTACGTGTATTAAAGCTATTGCTTTCTCAGCAATGCCATTCTACAGAGACAACTAGCAAAACCATTGTCCGTACTGCTAGTGCTGCCCCATTGCTGGCTTGGGAAGCACTTGTCAAACGTTTTCAATTCAAGCCCCCAAAGGGTCCAACCTTTGGCGAGACCCTCCTCCTTTAAGGTCCAACCTTTGGCCAGGGCCCCCCGTGAAGGTCCAACCTTTGATGAGGACCCCTTGAAGGTCCAACCTTTGGAAACCTGTTATCCTGAAACCCATTATCCAAGAAGCTCTGAATAGTACCTTGTACTTGGTCCAAACTAAGATATAATTAATCCTTATTAGAATCAAATTGAAGGTCCAACCTTTGGCCAGGCCCTTCCCTTAAAGGTCCAACCTTTGATTAGGGCCCCCTTGAAGGTCCAAACTTTGGCCAGGCTCCCGCTTGAAGGTCCAACATTTGGCCAGGGACATTCTTAGCTCATGAAAGGAGTAGATACATATACAAATTCCCCTAAATATCACCTTAATTGACCTTCAAGCTGGGCTTCAGATGTATTCTGAAGAGCAAATCTCCCCAATTATCACCCTAAATGGCCTTCAGGCTGAGCCCCCACTATCACTACTCCAAGCCCCCCAAGGAGGCAAACCTTACACCTTAGAAACCACTGGTCTATGTAGGATGTCTCAGCAGCAGTTACAACATGGCAGCTCCCACTTTATTCTATAAATACAAATATGCAAGGATGGAAAGTTCCACCCACACGGTATACAAAGCTTCTATATCTATATTTCATTGCAGACTGCACAATGACCCCTTATTATTTACAGCTTCTTTCCTATGACTTGCAGGAGCCACTGCATGTGCAAATTAAATCTCAACCCTGTGCATCTGAATCTGGGGTTCAAGCACCTGTCTTCTGCTCTAAAATTTGGTAGGCCCCCATCTTACCTTATGACAAAGGCAGGTATATCTAGGACAGAGAATAACTCATGACCTCCAAATCCCAACCTCCATTTACCACTTTGTGCCCCATAGGTTGAACCGTGTCACATTTCGGAGAACCTATTCTGCACAGATTGTGACAGTTTCTCATCAATGATGCTGCCAGTACGAGCCATTTATGGCTGGACTACAGCTCCCAGTATGCCACTGTCAACACCAAAGTGCTGGGAATTGTAGTGTACCAGAAGCAAGAAGGGTGCCAGCTTCCTAAAAGTGAATAGCATTGTTTTACAACCCCCCCCCATTATATAGAATGTGCGTTTGTCATGCATGGGAAAACTCCCCAGAAAGCAGGAAAGGTTAATATAAAAGTAGTAGCAATAGTAAGAGTATAAATAGAGTGTATTCCTGCAGACACTCACATCCTCTCCTCCGCTGGAGCCTTTCGCACTGATGGGGGATCCATATTTTCTGCAGTCGAGTCTGTTTGAGCTCTCGCAGTATCTCAGCCATGTGCTGCTGGGTAGTCCTGGGCAATTGTGCTTCGCCTGCTGCTGCCCGCTGGGGGTTGGCATAAGCCCTGTCCTCGCTCTGCATGGCCAGTGTTGACCTGTGGCACTTTTTATTTTATTTTGCCCTGCCAGTCAGCTGATCCGCCCGTGCTTTGTGTGTGGATGAGCTCGTGGGTTAGTTAGGGGCAGGCTCCGGGCCAGATGCTTCTGACTTCTGTGAGATTAGGAAGAGTTCCCCTTTCCTCCCTCCCTCCCTCCTGAACTAGAAAAGGAGCCAGAATGGGAGGGATGTAACGCCCCATAGTGAGGCAGAAAAGCAAACAAGCTAGTCTGCGGCAGCATGAAGCCTAGCTACGAGGGCTGTGTAGATTGCAAGCTCTGCAGGACAAGGTTCCTTCTAGATGTGTCCGAGCAACACATACTTTGCTGGAAGTTTTAGTTCACTATATGACTTAAATCTCTTGATATCAAGCATTACATCTGCCCATGCAGGCAGTCCACATATGGGATCTGTTAAGCCAGTTATCCTGAAACCTATTATCCAGAAAGCTCTGAATTACGAAAAAGCCGGCCGCCAAATAATAATAAACCACATTTAAAAAAAAAATGATTTCCTTTTTCTCTGTAATAATAAAACAGTAGCTTGTACTTGATTCCAACTAAGATATAATTAAATCCTTCTTAAAAGGCCAAACCAGCCTATTGGGTTTATTTCATGTTTTAATGAGTTTCTAGTAGACTGTATGAAGATCCAAATTATCCGGAAGAACCTAGGTCCCGAGCAGTCTGGATATGTAATAAAATTTAATGTTTTTACATGATTTTCTAATAGACTTAAAGGGAATGTCAACCCAGATAAAGGAATTTTCTGCCTAATTAAAAAAAAAAACATAATTCTAACCAACATTGCAATATATTCAACATTTCCTATGGTTTTTTTTTTAAAGTTATTTGTATGTGTATTGCTATCGAAAGCAGTGTGTGTCCCTTTTCTATTCTCTTCCCGGATGCAAGGCTGATTAACAGACCAGGCTTTGCTACATTTTTTGTAACATTGTTTAATAAGTAACAACAAGGAGTTGCACAAACATTACTTTCAATAGCAAGCGTTTTTCCAAGTAACTTGGAAAAAAAGCACTGAAAATGTTTTAATAAATGTATATTGGAAAGTTGCTTAGAAATACATTTTCTTTTAATAGGCACTTCTTTGCCCTTTAAAGAAGAAGGAAAGGTCTTCTAACTTGGGAGTGCAAAAAGTTAGGCACCCCCAAGTGATTGCATGTACTTTCCTGAAACCGGTGCTCCTATTAGGAGAAAACTGCACTGGTCTGGGGGTTCTTCCGGGAAATACACCACAGAGTGATCGACTGCCTTCTTCTTCTTTCTTCAAATTTCCCGGGGCAGACGCATGCGCTTTAGAGTGAAATAGATGTTTTTTTCGTTAAAGATCAGCTTTTTGTGCTACTGTGCATGCGCACCCGTGAGAAAAAAGAAGAAGCAGGAAGACGATTGCTCCGTGGTGATAGGTCATGGCATTCTTAGTACACAGAGGCTCAAACAGCCCCCACCAGCCCACTTAGGGTTGCCACCTGGCCGGTATTTTACCGGCCTGGCCGGTATTTTTGATGGCTGAGCCCAATGTTATTAATAGGAAAAAAAGATAAATATATAGGAAGGCCGGTATATTTTTCAAGAAAAGGTGGCAACCCTAAGCCCACTTAATAGTCACTTTGTATGGCATCTTACAGCAGTCCCTCTAGGGATGCACCAAATTCACTATTTTGGATTTTTTTTACTTTGTTTTGTGCCAAAAAGTCACCCGATTTCCCTCCCTGGCCCTAATTTGCATATGCAAATCAGGATTTGGATTCAGTTCAGCCAGGCAGAAGGATTCCGACGAATCCAAATCCTGCTGAAAAAGGCTGAATCCTGGATTCGGTGCATCCCTAGCCAGAACCCACAGATTGCCAGTCCAGGCCTGCCTGGGCCGGTGCAGTTTTCTGCTGTTAGTAGCACCGATCCAGTGTTTCAGGTAAGTACATGCAATCACTTGGGGGTGCTTAACTTTTGGCAGCCCCAAGTTAAAAGACCATTCCTTGTTCTTTAAGGTATGAAGATGCAAATTATGGAGAGTTTTATGAAAAACTCCAGGTCCCGAGCATAGCCTTGCTATATATACACCATGCCACAGTAATAGCCCATTCCCTCATGTTGCATTACTACACCCATTATTACTTACTTACATCCCATCCCCACAATCTGAAAAACGAGTGGAACCTTTCATATCTCATTGACTACAGCTGAGTCCCTTGGGCCATACAAAGTCCGGGGTTCTGCTGGTAGCCCCGACCCTACTAAAGAGAGCTCAGGCAACAGTACAGGGTTAACAGCATGGGCGCACGTTCCGCCTAATACGTATCCTGCCTATTGATTGGTTGGCAGAATTCATTATGGTGTAAGTGTGATTGCAATCAATAACATTCGCTCAGATAAGCACCAACACATTTGTTAGGGGGGTGCATCTAAAATATACAACAGCTATGAATAAACTTAACATTAAATCTGTAGAAACAGCTCTTGGTGATGTCACATGACTCACTAAATCGTTGTATAAAATATAAGGATATTAAATGTTACTTTGAAGTTCTATGATATATAAAAAAAGCAGCCATTCTGCAGGCTCATACCTTTATAAGGCTGTATATAATGGTGACTTCTCATATTCCGATATTATTCCCTATAGTATTTAAGGTGCACATTCAGATTAACAGTTAATTTAAAAAGACAAGTGCCCAGTACAGGAGTCCCATCACTGGGGTGAGCAAACACAGAGAAGCACCCACTGACCCAAAGCTAATCCGCAGGTTACCAAACATTTACATTCCTGTGCTCCCGAGTCACAACTTGTTCCTGGTGCCTCAGCAGTTTTTTCACATGTTTCTTGCACAACAGATTGCAGGTAAATAAACTGCACCGTATGAAAGGAACCTGTGTAGCATTCCCAAATGTCTATTGGAGTAAGAGCTGGGAACAATTTCTAGGCTTGGTCCCAGTGAGGGGGGTCAGGTGGTCCCTATACCTACTCCTAGTCCCCCTATATAACTCCTCCCTATATCTTTTCATTTTGCCCCATATAGCCCCTCCCTATACCTAC
>CM044445.1:9164329-9174868 GCA_024363595.1 Xenopus borealis
TTTGTGTAAACATTCCTGCCCCGGCGCATATAAATGCCTGTAATAACAGTACCACAGTGTCACAACCCATCTCTGCCATTAAACGCTTCTATACTATCTCCTCCCTCCTGTCACATCCGTGTATTCCGGTACAGCTCATGTGTGCAAGACCCTCCCCTCCCTGCCCTTCCGCATATAAACATACAAGTACGTGCTTTACGCTTGTCCACTTATCCCGCCCACCTGAACGTCCTCAGGCTCCTTTATAAGCGCTCCTATTCGCCCCGCCCCTAACAAATGACGCGTAAATGATGCGCCTACCAGCATGGCTCTTGGTTGCTGTCAGCTGGCGGGAAGTTGGAAACATTAGGGGAACGGGATGTGCAGTGTTGGTGTCATGCTCTGATCCTCTATCGATGCGCCCTTGTCGTGTTCTGGGGCGCGGAGCCGAGCTGTAGGTGTGTTCCCATGCGATCATATGGCCAGTGACACTTGTTATCGTTATGATCCCATTGGCCATGTCATATTTGTGTGTGTGTTGCAGTCTGACGATCAGGGATCAAATGTTAAACGCTATGGTGAACTCCATAGCCCCATGTGCCAATCTGACCCTGTTTGTAAAATAATATAATAATAATAATGGTACACACGTCTCACACTGTCTGTGTTCTCTTTCATCAGTGTCACAGCTGGAAGGATGAAGATTGTGAGCTGGAACATCAATGGGATCCGGGCGACACGGGTGGGTCTGAAGGAGACGTTGGATTCCCTGGATGCTGATATTATCTGTTTGCAAGAGACTAAAGTCACCAGTGAGTTTGTTAACATGGAATGTCAAGTCAAGACAGCCTTGCAAAACTGTATTCCTGTGAGCAGAGTCATGCCAGTATTCTTTAAAAATAAAATAGGTAGACTTACTGTTAGTTACAAAAAGGAGCCCAAACAATATAAAAAAAGGAAAATCTTTATTAGGACTTTCAACGCCTGACGTGTTTCGTGCCTATGGTTGCCACCCGGCTGGTATTTTACCGGCGTAGCCGGTGTTACAAATTCACCAGCAATGTAGTTGCTGGTGATTTGTAATACCCCTGGGTACCTATTGGTTAAAAATACTATCCCCAACTAAAGGTGAGGGCTGGTAGAGCCCACATTCTGGTTGGGGATAACAGTAGTTTTTTTTTTTCTAAAGCTGCTCTGCAATCCAAATTTAATGGATTTATTATTTATTGCAACGGGTGCAGAGATAAGCCTGTTTTTTTCTGCTTGCGCTCAGGGGACCTGCTGGATGAACCTTCAGCCATCGTGGAAGGATATAACTCATACTTCAGTTTCAGCCGCGTGCGGAGTGGTTACTCAGGTAGGAAGAAGAAGAAGCAGCATTGTAAAAAGTCCCCCTGGCAGGAGGCCGATTAAAGAGATATTGTCATGGGAAAGCCTGTTTTTTTTCCAAAACACTTCAGTTAATTGTGCTGCTCCAGTAGAATTCTGCACTGAAAGCCATTTTTTCAAAAGAGCAAACAGATTTTTTTTTATTCAGTTTTGAAATCTGACATGCGGCTAGACATAGTCAGTTTCCCAGATGCCCCCAGTCATGTGACTTGTGCTTTTATAAACGTCAGTCACTCTTTACTGCTGTACTGCAAGTTGGTGTGATATCACCCCCCCTCAGCAGCCTAACACAAGAACAATGGGAAGGTAACCAGATAGCAGCTCCCTGGTAGATCTAAGAACACCACCCAATAGTAAAAGCCAAGTCCCACTGAGACTGATTCAGTTACATTGAGAAGCAAAAACAACAGCCTGCCAGAAAGCAGTTCCCTCCTAAAGTGCTGGCACAAGTCACATGACCAGAGGCAGCTGGGAAATGATAAAATATCTAGCCCCATGTCAGATTTCAAAACTGAATATAAAAAAAAAGTTTGTTCTTTTGAGAAATGGGTTTCAGTGCAGAATTCTACTAGAGCAGCACTATTAACTGATGTTTTCCCATGACCGTATCCCTTTAAGTTGAAATTTCTTTTCCTGTATATAATCCTGTCACATTTGGGAAGTATTCATCTACCCAGCTTGTATATTTTTGTTCACGTTGATAATCTTGTTTGGAAATTGAAGACGCCAATTACATTTCCATAATGAATTGTTCTGTCCTTCTCTGCACATTTTCCAGTTCTGCACTTTCATTTCTTTTTTTGGCAGCTGCCCCATACTGCATCCCACATCTTTCTATCGCAAAATCTACTTTTTGATATTTGTATGCCTTAAAACAAATCCCACTTTCATGCATATTTGTTTAATCCAACATGTAAAATGAAATAGACCGCCTCCTATAATGCATAGTGTTGAATGGCATATGCCTGGGCCTATCATACATGTCTAACGTTTGATTTGAAGGGGTGGCAACATTCTGCAAGAGCAGCACAACCCCATGGGCAGCAGAGGAAGGGCTATCTGGAGTTTTATGCAACCGTACGGGTTCCATTGGCTGCTATGGAAACACTGAACAGTTCTTAGAAGAGGAGCTGCAGTCCTTAGACCAGGAGGGCAGAGCAGTACTGACACAACACAGGTTCTTGTAAGTAGCCTGGATCTGACCCGTAGGCATTATCATTATTCACTGAACCTATAGAGAGATTATTATAGTTCAGATATCATTACAATATTTATTGCTGATTTTCTGACAACAGAAATTCAATAATGTGGCTCATTTTAAAACATAGATTAAGGAACAAAGGCTTTAATTCAGGTGCATTATTAAAATAATATACTTTTTAATGGGAATCCGATCTATTTATTCTTCTGTTGTAGAAACTGCGAGGATAAAGAAGAAACGCTCACTGTGATTAATGTTTACTGCCCTCGCGCCGATCCAGAGAAGCCCGAGAGGAAGACCTACAAGCTGCGCTTCTATCACCTGCTGCAAACACGTGCGGAGGCCATTTTGAAGAATGGCGGGTAAGTGCCTGGAACGGATTTGGAAACGCTCATTCATGTGTGTGTATGTATGTATGTATATATATATATATATTTGCCTATTGCTTCTCTTTCAGACATGTCATTATCTTGGGAGACGTTAACACTTCCCACCGGCCCCTCGATCATTGCGATCCGACTGATTTGGTGAGTCAATAATTGATTTATTCTCTCTGCATCTGTGACAGAATTACGCCGGGCAGATATATAAGCTGCAGTGTGTGGGGCAGTGTAATAACAGGCACAGCATTTATAGCAGGTATATTGACCCACAGAAACCAATCAAAGGTTTGCTTTCAAACTGCATGCCTGCAAATACTTCCTTCCTATTGGTTGATATGGGTTACTAGAGCTCCTCTTATTATTATTATTATTATTATTATTATTATTATTATTATACACATTAGGGCTTATTTATCATGCTGTGTAAAATATAAATGGTGATGTTGCCCATAGCAAACAGATACTGTTGACATCTAATTGCTGATTGGTTGCTGTAGGCAACATCTCCAGTGATTTATTTATTTTTTCCTCCATGATAGAGACCCTTCGTATATCTTGTATAAAAAAAAAAATATGGCTCAGCACAGGTTATATATTAATATAAATATTGGCAGAATAAAATATAATCCATATTTGTGGCTCTTTTATCCCAGGAAACCTTTGAGGAGAATCCAGGACGCCAGTGGCTTAATCAGTTCCTGGGTGATCCCATCCCACCCCAAAAGGGAGATTCAGATATGGTGATGCCGCCTATTGCAGGACCTGGGCTTTTCTACGACAGTTTCCGATACTTCCATCCCACCCAGAAAAACGCATTCAGCTGCTGGTGTTCGGCCTCTGGGGCCAGACAGACTAATTATGGCACTCGCATTGATTACATTCTGGGAAACCGGGAGCTAGTGGAAAGTGAATTTGTGGATTCAGTAATCATGCCAGAGGTAGAAGGGTCAGACCACTGTCCAGTTAAGGCTCTTATGAAATGCCAGCCCATAGCTGCTAATAAGTGTCCCCCACTGTGCACCAAGTATCTGCCTGAGTTTGCTGGCCGACAACAGAAGCTATTGCAGTTTCTGGTGAAAAAGGAGAAGACTTTAGGGAACACAACAGAGGAAAGATCAGAGCTGACTGGCTCTCAGTCGTTTACAGAAGGCATCAATACTGTACGGAAGCGGGGGTCCGAAAAACTGAACGTTGCCTCAAAGAAAAAGAGCAAAATGGTGACAAAGAGTGGGCAAGGCAGCCTCCTGAGCTTCTTTAAGACTGACGGGCAGAAATTAACTGTGGCACCAGAGTGCAATCCTAGTGAATTGTCCATTTGTAAAAAGGAGGATACGGTCCAAAATGATTTTGAAACTGCCACTCCTGCAGTTAAATATAACAAGCCTCAGACTGCCTTTTGGAAAGCCTTGCTCAAGGGCCCCCCTCCCCCACCCAACTGTAAGGGCCATGGTGAACCCTGTGTCCTGCGGACGGTAAAAAAGGCTGGTCCTAACTGTGGACGTCAGTTTTATGTCTGTGCCCGGCCTGAGGGTCATTCATCAAATCCCCAGGCTCGGTGTAACTTCTTTCTCTGGCTCACCAAAAAAGCTGGATGTGAGGACTGATATTTTCCATGGCAAGAATCCTGAAGTCAGGCTTACTGGCTCTTAATGACCAGTAGTCTGGTGATTTGTCCAAACAGGGGAAATGTTATGTACCCCAACAGTGTTGTTAATGTCCTTTGGCACTAAATCTAGTAACCCCAGCCTATGAGAATAACCTCTCATTTGTCGCTGAATTCTATTTGTAGCACTTATACATGTTTGTCCTTGTTCTGTGTGTGTCTCTTTACTATATTTGGTCCAACCCACTTTTACCTCAATAACAAAAAACTGCAAATTCATAAAAATGCTGAATTTTGTACCAGTCATCTGCAATAAAATGATGTTCTTTCTAGATTTTACTCTCTCCAAAGTCGACTGCCGTAGAACAGTTTACACTTTATTTTAGGAAGGCATTTGTTAGGCTCTTCATCAGGGAGAACGTTTGCTTGCTGGACCTGGTTTTTTTTTTGCAGCAGCAGCACTCTGCTCTTTGGTATCTCCTGCAGCAGCTTGAGCTGGGGTGCCCACACAGGAGTGTATCTTTTGCAAGCGTTCACTGCCCTTGTGCCCACCATAAATTGGTGCAGGAGCTGTGCCTGTTACATTTGGCAAAGTACCTTTGCTAAGTGCCCTGATCTTTGTTTTTCTGCTTTTGCATTCTAATCTTTAGGGATTATTATTAACATGTATTTCTATAGCGCCAATTTATCTCGTAGCGCTATATGCACTGAATCCACTATTTGGGATTTGGCTGATTCCCCAAATCCTTTGTGAAAGATCTGGCCGAATACCAAACCTAATCTGAATCTTAATTTGCATACACTAATTAGTGTCGCGGCACACGGGCAGATTCTGGGAGATTAGTCGCCCCAGCGACAAATCTCCTTCTTCAGGGCGACAAATCTACAGAACTGCCTTTCTCTTCCTTCCCGACTTGAATGTGAAATTGCTAGTGGTATGGCGGCGCTTCGTTTTCTACAGTTTCCTCACAAGGAAACTTTGGTCAACTTCGGAAAACGAAGAGCAGTAACTGCCATCCTGCTGGCGACTTTTCATTCAAGCCGGTGGGGAGGCAGTTCGGGGAGATTGTTGCCCAGAAGAAGAGGCGATTTAGTCGCCAGGCGACAAATCTCCTACAGAACTGCCTTTCTCTTCCTTCCCGGCTTGAATGTGAAATTGCTAGTAGTATGGCGGCGCTTTATTTTCCACAGTTTCCTCACAAGGAAACTTCAGAAAACGAAGAGCAGTTACTAAAATCTCCCTGAATCTGCCTGTGCCGCCACCCTTGGGGGTGGGAAAGGAATATGTTAAAAAAAAAATTGTGACAAAAAAAAAAAATCACTATTTCCCTTCCCGTCTCTAATCTGCAAATGCAAATCAGGATTCGGTTCAGCCAGGCACAAGGATTCATCTGAATCCCACTGAAAAATGCAGAATCCTGAACCAAATCCTGAATTCGGTGCATCTCTTCTATTCTTTCAACAGCTGGGAAACTGTATTGATAGTTTTGAGGGAAAGAAACAACCACACTGAAATATGGACCCAAATTATTTATTTAGTTGAGATCAAGTTTATTGCAAAGAAACCCACAGCTAAACCACATACATCAGTGCCGCGTTGCTGAATTCACTTCCTTGGTCTAAAGCAGGGACTAAAAGTGCAGCACCCTGGTTAATGTCTGATATTAACCCTAAAGCTGCAGAAACTTAAAGGGGTGGTTCACCTTTATGTTAATGTTTAGTATGTTCGTAGTAAAACGTTCATTCGAAGCAACTTTTCAATTAGTCTTCATTTTTTCTTTGTTTTCATATAATTTCCAGCTTTCAAACAGAGGTCACTGTATTGCTATGGCTACTTTTTCTTGCTCATATTTCAATTCAGGCCCTCTCCTATCTATATTCCAGTCTCTTATTCAAAGCAATGCATGATCACAAAGGTGATTTGGACCCAAGCAACTAGATTACTAAAAATTGCAAACTGGAGAGCTGCCAAATAAAAAGGTAAATAACTAAAAAAAAAAAGAAAAAAATGGAAACCATTTGCATATTGTTTCAGAATATCACTCTAAACCTCATACTAAAAGTTAACGCAAAGGTGAAGCATTGGTGTATACCGTAAGCGCAATAAGCAGTAGTGAGAAACAGAAGCAATAATTTGTATGTTTGAGGAGTACTGGGGGCATTTTATGGCTAGAGAGGGATACATTTGGGATAGAAATATAAATCATGGAACGTCTGAAACCTGTGGTTGACTGCAGCAGCTAGAAGGGGGGATGGTAGGGAAGGCACATTATCTTTGCCAGGGATCTGTAGCCTGCGCCATCTGTTTAGTTCAGGGGTGTCCAACCTGTGGCCCGAGGGCAGGATGGGTATGAATGCCGCCCAGTTGAAATGATTGGTTCCCGAGAAAACGTCATGTTGCAAAGGATATAGGAGTAGGCATTGCCCATTGCCCAGTTAGTAGTAGTAATAATAATATAAGTGTGTTTAATATGAGGTGTCCCATATTCCAGTGTATAACTCCATCTGGTTATTCAATTGGTATTGTAGTTGTTTTCTTTACTTTTACAAATCAAAAGTGTTTGTGTGTCTCACGTGTGGCCCCCAGACAATTTTTCTTTTTCCAATGTCACCCAGGGAAGCCAAAAGGTTGGACACCTCGTGTATAGATGGAGCCCATTTTAGTTCAGCAGGAGAGGGGTAGGGGAGCCACAGATTACAGATCCCATAAATCTAAATCCGGCTATTTTGAGAGCGTTTCTGGCTATGGAAAGCTGCAATGAAATGCACCTATAACCTTGTTTAGCAAAGTAAGAGATGTAATGGTGTGGATTTAGCTAATGGGTTCCAGACCTGGCATTCGACATAGTTCTAGGCATACATTGTAATGTATTTTGGCTCCATGTTCCCAAAGTAGGTGCGTTCCCACTCGCTCATCAGGTCAAAGTGCAATGGACGGTGGCAGAAGTTGCACTCGGCAGCAGATGGTGTGTGCAAGGGCATCCCCACCTCTTTCCATGCGCTCACAACGCTCTCTGGAAGAAGCAGCAGTGTCAGCCTTGAATTATACGCTCATTTCACATTTACCTTCTAATGTATACAGTCTCATTGGCCTGACTATGACTAAACTCCACCTACATTCTGACAACTCCACCTACATTCTGACAACTCCACCTACATTCTGAAAACCCCACCCATTGTTTTTTTTTAAGTCTGGAAAACACATCAATTCCATATATCTAATGGCTCAGCAGATGTTGGCTTACCCACAAAGTAGCTCATCATGTCCGGTGTGTGGTGGGGCGAGGGAGCCAGTCTCAGAAGTTCTTCTCCTCGGGGCACAGTCGGGTAATTGATGGCTTGAACGTAGATGTTATATTGGGAAAGGAGGATGTCGCAGATCCTGGTGTTGATAGCGGCATTTCCAACCTAGGAAGGGAAATATAGGGATATTTAATAAACAGGTCTAGAACCTTTTTAACCAGAATGCTACTAGAAAATCATGTAAACATGAAATAAACCCAATAGGCTGGTTTTGCTTCCAATAAGGATTAATTATATCTTAGTTTGGATCAAGTACAAGCTACTGTTTTATTATTACAAAAAGGAAATCATTTTAAAAAATTTGGATTATTTGGATAAAATGGAGTCTATTGGGAGATGGCCTTTCCATAATTTGGAGCTTTCTGGATATCCAGATAATGTAATGATAATGATAATGTAAACATGAAATAAACCCAATAAACTTGTGTTGCTTCCAATAAGGATTAAAGGGGGTTGTTCCCCTATGAGTTAATTTTTAGTACAGTATCACGTAGAAATTGATATTCTGAGACAATTTGTAATTGGTTTTCATTTTGTATTGTTTGTGGGTTTATTTTAGCTTCTTATTCAACAGCTCTCCAGTTTGTTGTTTCTGCAATCTGGTTGCTCGGGTCTTAATTACCCTAGCAACCATGCAGTGCTTGGAGACTGGGATATGCTCAGGAGAGGCTCTGAATAGAAAGAGGAGGAATAAAAATATTTAGAGCCTTACAGAGCATTTGTTTATAGATGGGGTCAGTGACCCCCGTTTGAAAACTGAAAAGAGTCAGAAGAAGAAGGCAAATAATTAAGACAAAGTGAAAAGTTGCTTATAATGAGCCATTCTATAACATACAAAAAGTTAACCACCCCCCTGTTTTATTATTTCCGAGAAAAGGGGAATCATTTTAAAAAATTTGGATAAATGGAGTCTATGGGAGATGGCCTTTCCGTAATTTGGAGCTTTTTGGATAACGGGTTTCCAGATAACGGATCCTATACCTGTAAATGGATGTGATATGGATATGATGCTAGTTCCTACTAAAGTGTCTTATATGTTCTAAGGGCCCTTATTGAAGTCTGGTACAGCCATACTGTATGAAGCCATGGACAGTAGACTTACTCCAGCTTTCCTGTTTACATTAATTTTTAGCCATTGGAGTTACTAGATATTACTGGGCCCCAAAGCAAATAATTTTTCAGGTCCCTAATATTGTCTAGCGGTAGATCTGTTTTACCAATGTATATTAAAATTGTATATGAATTATATAGGGGTCTGCTTCTTCTGTAGCTACTCCCATGTTTTACAGGAAAATTTAAAGGTGGGGTCCTACTGTGCAACTATAAAGTTTGGCTGCTTTGCATTTCTTGCTCACCCGTATAGGGATGATGTGGCTGGGGCAATTAATGACTGGCAGCCCTGCATCCATCAGCAGTTGGCGCATGTGTTTCACATTGCGCTGGTGAGCGCGACGCAGGGCCTGGCCCTCCTCGCTCTTCAGAACCCGCACAGACTCAACTGCGCCTGCCAGCACCATGGGAGGGAGCGAAGTGGTGAAGATGAAGCCGGCGGCGTAAGAACGCACAGTGTCTATGAGAGAGCCCGTGCTAGCGATATATCCACCGACGCAGCCAAAAGCCTTACCTAAAAATACCAACACACAGAAAGGTTAATAACAAAAAAAGGAAAAAAAAAAAAAGAAATCACAAAATATTTGCTGCTAACTCTTATTCTATTAAAAACGCAGCTTTTGCCGTAGGTGAGTCCAGGGCTGGATTTTTATAGCGGACGCCCCTAGGCCCATTGCCATTTGTCGCCCCTGTCCTCTACACTTTTCTCCTGCAAATTTTCATTATTGGGACCAGTGCAATGGGGATTGGTGCACGGGAATTTTTTTTTTAAAAACTCTCCTGCGCATCCCCAGTGTTTTTGAACCAATGTGGGTGTGGTTGTGTAGCATGCCGCCCCCCTAAAATCATGCTGCACTAGGCCCGGACCTAGGTGGCCTTTTCACAAATCCGGATCTGGGTGGGTCCACAGGACTCATTAACGAAAGTCGCACAAAGTATTAGTGCAAAATCCCATGGTTTGTGGTGTGTGAGGGTGTCCCTTTTTAAGTTTGTTAGTGACAAAAATATAGACTACAACCCTGTCCTGCTCAGGCCAATATGGCAGCCGTTATCTGCTGTGTGTGCATCAGGCTGCTCTGAGCTTCTAGATAAGGATAAGGTGGGGACAGAATTGGCTGCCGCACCCAATAGCTGTGTCATTCTGATGATAGCACATAATTCTACAGCACTCGCTTCCCTGACTCCTACACATACATGCTCGTGTTTGCTTTTAGGAGATGAGCCCCCCTTATTCCAGGCATCTTTACAAATATATATAGCATTTTGGATCTTTACTCACCCAGAGTTCCTGAGATAATATCCATTTTGTGCATCACACCATCTCTCTCACCCACACCTGCTCCATGTGTGCCATACAATCCCACGGCGTGCACCTCATCTACAAAGGTCATAGCACCGTATTTGTGCGCCACATCACACATCTCCTCCAGGGGGCAGATTGCACCTGAGGGAAAGCAAGGAAATTCAGCAATGACACCTAACAGATAAAAAGAGCCAACCTATTGAATGTAATGAATGGAGACCTATATTTATAAACCAGAAACATAAGGGGTAACAGTCACCCTGCTATA
>CM044445.1:9176695-9192171 GCA_024363595.1 Xenopus borealis
AGGTTACAGATAGATAGAAACATTGGGGTAAGTCACTCCACTATAGTTCCAGTTGTACCTAGGGCAAAAATATGCACTCACCCCCAAATCTCCCCTAACTGGCCTTCAGGTAGGACCCCATAGCTCCTACAAGGTTACATATATAAACATTGGGTTAACAGTCACCCAGCTATAGTTCCAGGGGTACCCATGGACAAATAAGCACTCACCCCATATCTCCACCCCTTAGGTCAGAACAAGGTTACAGATCTATAGAAGTATTGGGCGACTGCATGTGACATATAGAAATCTATAACTATATCAAGAGAGATTGGTTTTATAAACCTTACCATCCATAGAATGCACTGTCTCAAAGGCCACTATCTTGGGAGTTTTAGGGTCTGCCTGTTGAAGCAGTTCCTCAAGATGTGCAGGGTCATTGTGGCGGAAGACAAATTTGGTAACGCCGCTGTTTCGGATGCCCTGTATCATGGAGGCATGGTTCCCAGCATCTGAGTAGATCTCGCAACCTGGAGACAAGAAGTCCCATCTGTTATTGATCAAGCTGAATCTTTGATCAAGTACTTCTGTTCAAGAGGCAACAATTCTGTTTTTGCTTCAAGGGATCACAGAATGTTAAGGGTTTATCTTTTTTTATCTTATCTTTTTTGGCAGCCTCATATTTTCTGTCCTTGCTTGGATTTTAAACTGCATTCATGGGCCAGTGGATAGCCACATTTCTTGAAGCTCCAGGCTTTGGTTGGTACTGGCCAGAAGCATTTATGGGGCTGCTGCACATTGTTGGTGCCAAGAGGACAATTGCACACGTTGTCTGGTGCCCCGGTACTACAATCTGACAATTATATACTTAATGGGTAGGAACCCTCAGAAGTCAATAGTATGTATTCACTCTAACCATAGCACAATAACCAGTAAGATGGGTCAGTGCCCCATTTCCTACCTGGCAGCATCTTGGCCAATGTGAAAAGAGCAGAGTCATTGGCTACAAAGCAGGAGGAGAAAAGCAGGGCCGCATCCTTGTTGTGAAGTTCAGCTAGTTCACACTCCAAGTCTACGTGATACTTGCTGGTCCCTGATATGTTCCTTGTCCCACCTGCCCCTGCTCCATGTTCTTGTAGTGCCTCCCTAGGATTGGGCATTCACAACAATTAGCTTTAAGTTGACAATAAATTTAATGTTATGGATAAGAAGGCAAGAGGGTGCTGAAAAATGACAAATGTATCATCAGTGCCATTACCTCCACTTTCACTGCAATTCTGTACATATTCTACCAGACTAAGTGGAATTGATCTCTGTTTTTTTAGAAAATCAGTGATGAGCAGCTGTATACTCACGAGATTGCTTTAAGCACCCTTGGGTGCCGACTCATGCCCAGGTAGTCATTGCTGCACCAAACAGACACTTCCTTCTTCTCACCATGGAGATCAGAGTAATCCTCAGCAAACGGATAGGCATCAGCCCTGCGGTTCACAGTTTTGAACACTCGGTACGTGTGATCTGATTTCTTCTCTTCAATTCTCCGGCTGAAGAAATCATCATAGCCAAAGGCAGCTCGACCTAGTGGAGAAAGAAGCAAGTGGTTGGAGATGCTAAAAACAGGAACGGTTGGTAGAAAGTCCTTCATTCCCCCAGCTCCATGTACCGGTCATGTTCTCCTTAATCAGATGTGTTGGAATGAATGGAGCACCAGTTCCTAGGTTCACTTTTTTAGAAGAAGGGGCCAGAAATTTCTTCTTCAGGCTAGACTGGACTTCAATCAACAGTGAGCTGAGGGCATCTGTGGAAGAGAGAATGGAAATGCACAGTATATCAGACATTTAGAGACATGACCTTCTCTCCCACCCCTTCCCAAAGATTGGAGCTTATTTTTATCTACTGATCTTGACTTGCTAGGCCTTTAAAGCAGTCACAGCCACAACCTAGGCATTTAAAGCAGTCACAGCCACCCTATTATGCTATCACTTTAAGGTGCACCAGTTCTTTCCTGTGCATAGTATAGCCATAGTTGTGCAATGACACATTTCTACATTGTATTATTGATTTGTTGGGTGGATACCCTTATAGGAGAACAGTACAGCAGAACAGGGATGGTATGCAGCCTTTCCTTTGCAAAATAAAATAGATGTGTTACTCTTAAATAATGAGACTCTGAAATAAACAAACTATATAAACCACCACCCAATTAAAATGTCCGTTGTTAAAACAAGGCCATCATTAACATTCTTGCCATTTTTGGCTAATCCTTTAAGAGGAAGTTGAACTTTTTCATATATATGGATGTAAGTCTCTGTATGGTTTATTGGTCTATATAACAGCTGTATAATTGCCATAGGAATGAATCTTTATCAGGACAACGTAGAGCATGCATGACACGTTTGCATACTTGATTCCACCAGAATTCTATAACTATAAACCTCTTCAGTTAGAATGGTTATATTCCTACTGAGCTTTACCTACACTGTGGGTATACCAGTCTTGTTATATGGGGATCCTGAACAAACTGGTAAAGGAGAAGGCATGGGTTTGAACCAAAGAAGTCCAGTCCCAGTTTGTTCATTATCCCCATGTAAAACTGAACCTTCCTACAATAACCAACCACAATGTAGACACATCTACTGCATGTAAATGCACTTAATTTCTATGGTACCTGTTTTAAAAGCGCTGATATCCTCCTGGACTTGAGGTCCAGCCCTCTGCACAATGCTGCCCTGACCCTTTCCAATCTCATTCTCGATAAATGGGCACGTGGCATTTGCAATGGCAGCTTGAGGGGCTGCCTGAGCGAGGTTGCGTCTGTTGGAAGCTCCAGTTGATACTGAAAACATCAAGAGATTGATAAGATTTAACAATTCATTTAGAGCTGTGGTTTTTATGTTTTTTAGGTTCAAGCCCCCACCTTTGAGGACCACCATTTTATTATGGTCGCACCTTAGCTCATACCAGGTTTTCTGATATGTGAAGTCACCCAACCAACATCTAGTACAGCAAATAATAATGAATGTTTACCCCAAATCTCACCTTAAAAGACCTTCAACCTGAACATTAAGGCATATCATAATTATGAGCTCAACACGTGGAAATCAATGGTTTAAATGCTCTTCTGCAAGACTCAACATTTTTCGGGATTTCCCCACAAGAATCAATGTGCAATAGCTAATGAGCAATTCTATTAGATTCAGTTGACCAAAAAGCATGCCCTTTTGAATGACTAAGGGCAGAGATAATGGCCACAACTACTCTAGAATGAGTATCATCATCCTGCTGGTGAGTTATAGTTAAAGAGAGGATTCTAGGATTTGTGATAAGAGTTTGGCCATCCCTGGATTTAATTTGGTGGCAAAACTCAATAACTCACCTCCAGTGGCTGGTGGGATGTCCTTAGCCCTCTGCTCACATCCCGCAGAAGTGGACAGGCTGCGGGTCACCATGATTGGGCAGCGTTCTGCACTTCGAAGGAGAAAAGGCCGAGCTACCCTCAGGAACACAGTAGGGTCCCGGGTGGCAAAGGGACAACGATTAATGAGAGAAGCCATGTTCACACGTCAGGGTGTCTGCCTCATAGAGGATGATAAAAGAAAGAGAGATTGAATAAGAAAGGTCATGTCTACAAGGATGGAGCTGGAAGGTTGCATTTAGACCTAACTTACACTTTGACATAGATAAGGCAGGACAATACAAATCAACAAAACAAATACCAACTATTTCTCCATCTTTTTTGTCCATCTTTATAGGTGATAATGACTTCCCCTTTGTCACAGGCAGCCTGATTCTCATACACTGTAATGGGAGGCAACTGCCTTTGAGTCCAGCTTTTGCTGGACCCAACTGCATTCGGTACTGTTTTGTTGGAGTAGTAGGGCATAGAGTTCTTATTGCAAAATAAAATCATAACATGGTGAACCTATTGGGCAACAGTTAGGTTCAAGGTCTGAGATGTATAGAGGAGAAATATAGCTAGTCATTAGACCAGTGTTTCCCAACCAGTGGTTCATGAGTAATGTTGCCTACCAACTTGGATGTGGCTTCCCGTGTCCTCAAAGCAAGTTCTTACTTTTGAAATCGCTTGTTTTTGAAATTCTAGGAGGCAAATGGTTGCATAAAAACAGATGTAGCCCCAATAACATTTCTCATTCTTGTGTTGCTCCCCAACTCCTTTTGTATCTGAACGTTGCTCCAGAGTAAAAAAAAAGGTTGGGGACCCCTGCATTAGACTATACATTAGTGTATGTAACCTCCTGGGTCCAGTATTTATGGTTACCCCTCAAAGCACCAAGTAAATAAGAGGAAGCAAAATGTATATCTCTTTTTAGGGATGGAGCTGTTACTTTTGAATAGAGTAAACCTAGATGATTTCAGAGGAAAAGGCTGTAGATGTGGGCCAGGGTGTTTATTAAAGTAAGATGGCATCAAAGCAATATATTTAAGAAGACACAGAAAGGTTATTTTGCCTCTGTCCTTGCCACTACTGACACCGGATCTGGAATGGGACTGAATGCCAGTGAATGGATTAGCAGGACAGGGCAACAGTTCAAGACGTTTTGTCTGGCAGTAACTCTCAGTGTGTACTGTGCTAAAGGCAGTTTAGAATGTTATTTTTTGGATATCCTCCACCCCCCCCTTAAAATGTTGCATAATGTATTAAATGCCTGGATAGAGTTGCAGTGTCCATGAGAGATAAGTGTTATCTGTCCCCATCACTGTAAAACCTTGCTGAGGCACACCCATCCCAGGCAGCCCAACAACACAGGCTGCTTATGGAACTGTCTTAGCACCTTTCTTCCACCCTGGGGGGCATAGTGAGGGAAAGAGAGGGGCACACACTGGATATGGCAAATAATTCAGGCAGGAGATGGGAATGAGCTAGGTTAAGGGTAATCTGATTGAGCCTACTATCCGTTTCTATTTCTGATGCTGGGATAGGGTTGGGATGCTTATAGGCCAGATAGTTATTGAGGTTTGGTTGGAATGCCTAAAAATTTGAAATAAAAATTATAAACCCTACATAAGTGGACCAGCCTTGGGTCAGGGCCCCCTTAGCTCATATCAAAGTTACAGGTATAGGAAACCATTTCAGTATGATTCATTCATTAATGGATCCAAGAATATCCAGGGGAACAAAAACCCAACACATTTATTTACCTAGTAGGACTTTCAATTGTATCAATCAGAGCAGATTATCCTTAAATCTCTCCCCTAATTGACTCCAGTCTGAACCCCCTAGGAAACACTATTGTGCTAGTTTCAGACTCTTGGTAGGCTCAGTGGGGCCCAGTATATGGAGCAGGTTTGTTGGCAAGGGATATAAAAACATACAGTATATTTTATATGGGCCAATGTTAAGGTGTGTTTTTGCCTTCGTTCTTCTAGCATATGTGGGCCTGATGTGGGACCCCAACAGTACTGGGCCCCAAAACATTGTTAAGTTATCAACTCTAACAAGATATATAGAAATTGCTCATTAATTAGGGCCTTGCTGGGCCCTCTACTCTCCTTGGCCCTCCTGCAACTGCAGGGTCTGCTTCCTCTATAGTTACACCCCTGGACCGCAACTGAAAGAGTTGGGAGAAAAAACCTGGTCCTTACACCGAAAGGAAGGCTTTTGATTAGAACACACTCAGCATCCTGAAGGTTAAGCCCTTTATCCATTCGCTTAAGCAGAACAGTGAAGTACCTCTGGAACTGATGTAAGAGCCTTTTCAACAGATGCCAAGTACTCAGTGACCTTGGCATTCTGAGGACCCTCAGACACACTTGCAGTTTTGTTTTGTTCTCTGTAGGAGTTTGACTATGTGATGGGAAGGCTTACATTAAAACTCATGTATGAACAACATGCTCTGTATTCACCAGCAGCTGGGAATTTGGTATATGTATATACTGTATATCTTCCAAGCTGAAATGCAAGAGCTTCAAGCATATCATATGGACCATATGGAATCATCCCTCAGTTGGGCTGATTTAAAGGCCTTGCGCAGAACTTCAGAAAGTCTTTATCTAGCATGCAGTTTGGAGAGATAAGAAGTATGGTGCTGGGAGAACAGAGATAGGGTGTGCAAAATGTTGGCGATGCAAAAAAAAAAAAACAATCTAGAATAGAAGGTTCCCATGCTTATGCTTGAGTTATGTTTCATGGCAAACATTAAAGGCTCCCCAATGGAAGTGGGTGGAGGGTTCTCTTTGATGATGGTGGTTAGGGGAGCCTAACCTATGGTCCTACAGCTGTTTTGTACAACGGTTCTTAGTGCTATCTTGCCTTACTAACCTCATCTGGAGATCCCACAACTATCCCACAGTCACAGAGACTATTATCCACTGTTACTATAGGCACCATCTCCCCCTACTATACCTGCTATCCCACAGTCACACTCCCTTCCCAGAGACTAGTATCCCACTGTTACTATAGGCACCATCTCTCCCTACTATACCTGCTATCCCACAGTCACACTCCCTTCCCAGAGACTATTATCCACTGTTACTATAGGCACCATCTCTCCCTACTATACCTGCTATCCCACAGCCAAACTCCCTTCCTTCTCAGATACTATTATCCCACTGTTACTATAGGCACAATCTCTCCCTAACATAGCTGCTATCCCACAGCCATAGTTCCTTCCCAGGGATTATTATCCCACTGTTACTATAGGCACCATCTCTCCCTACTATAGCCACTATATACCGAGACTATAACCCCACTGCTACTATAAACACAATCTGTCCCTAATATACCTGCTATCCCACAGTCACACTCCCTTCCCAGAGACTATTATCCCACTGTTACTATAGGCACCATCTCTCTCTACTATACCTGCTATCCCACAGTCACACTCCCTTCCCAGAGACTATTATCCCACTGTTACTATAGGCTCCATCCCTCCCTACGATACCCACTATCCCACAGTCACACTCCCTTCCCAGAGACTATTATCCCACTGTTACTATAGGCACCATCTCTCCCTACTATACCTGCTATCCCACAGTCACACTCCCTTCCCAGAGACTATCTCCACTGCTACTATAGGCTCCATCCCTCCCTACTATACCCACTATCCCACAGTCTCAGCCCTTTCACAGTGACTAAATGGTACAGTACCCTAAATTATTAAATTGTGTCTCAGAATTAAATGGCAGATTGGGCCAAGCTTTACGGTGATGAAAAATTAGAAGCCTATGTTAAATCGTAGGCGAAAAAATATCTGCAGTGTTGTGTCTCTTTATCTGTTGAAAACTGCCATGGGTAAATTAATCTAATAGCATGAATGTAATTAGATTGCCTCAGAAGGCATTTTCATGCAGCTGCACAAACACCATATAATCTTTTACCATATTTATCCATGGCCCTTCACTATATGGGCAGTGACACAGCATTTCAAGCACTTTGCACCGATGATTTAGCACAAGCCAAAAAATCCCCTGTGTGTCCCTTAAAAACCAGAGAGACCTACAACATTAGAAACTGTAGTGAATAAACTAGAGTATTAAATGGCACAGAGACTTCTACCATCAAAATGCACACTAACCCCCAACTCATTCACCTGCCAAGGCTTTCCTTCACATGACTGCATTACAATTTGAGAAGCTTCTTGGTATATGCCAATATACTTTGCAAGGATTCTAGGATGCTCATCAATTGGAATGCAGCTCAGTTGGAATTTGGTCACCGTATAGCAGCAAGGAGCTGAGCAACCTATTAGAAAACTGGGGCCTGAACTTACCCCCATTGTTAAACTGGCCCTGTATATCATTACACTTGTTCATAATAACTGGTGCACTGTGACATTATGGTCCTACATTTTGCCTGTATACAGTGGCCCACAGGGAAACCAGGAAAACTCCCAGTGGCCCAGGAGTCAGTGGTCCTCTTGATTCTAACCATTTGGTTTATTTCATGGTCCTTAGCTATTTCTTTATGGGAATAAAGAGGCTTAAGAATGGAAGAATAGAATCTAGTGTGTAGAGAAAAGAGACTAGGAAAATAAAGAGGTGGAGTGAGGAGAGAAGGTATAATAGTTTAGAAAGAGGGTCCTCAGCCTAAGGTTTTCTGGTTGATCCTTGGCATCCCAGTCTGACACTGCCTGTACAATGGGACACTTAACATGTCATAAAGTTGATTCAATGAGGTTGGAAAAGTTCCTGGGGCAATGGTCTGGGCAGGCTGTGTTATGCACTGCAAAAAGAATCCAGTGCATCTCTATTGAATGCACTGGGAAGTACAAGTAGTAAGTACAGAGCTCCACTGCATATTGCAGCGTCTGGCAATGCCTATCCTGCATGTATGACTGATGGGCAAGCTAAGGGGGTGTTCAAGAAAATATCTTGTACCCCCATCCAAACTATCTCAGTGCAGCCCTGCAGAACAGCAGCACCACATCCACAATGCGTTGTAGCTCTTTGCAAAGTTCTAGATGGCTTTACACCACACTATAACATACATTGTAAATTAGACCTAACAACTGTCATCCCCCCTCACCTCCCCAACGTAACCCTGAATTGCAGCATCTCAATGGAAGTGCAATAATGGTGCAACTGCTCGTCGCTGCCTGCGGTGTTGTAACAGTCCCTGTTCCTTCTGTAAAAGATGCCACACAGACGCTAACATATACCAAATGAGGAATGTCACATGCACTAACAATAACAATTGCATTTCCTATGAATAAAGTCATGGTTTCTTTTACAGATGAATAAAAATATTAAATGTGCCCAAACTCTGACATTAGCCCTGCAATCGGCACAGCTCTTACCTCTGGCAGATCAACCTTCTATCTACAGGAGAAGATAAAATTGGCAAAATACTGGCAATTAATATTCCATTAGAAGCACAGACAGTGTAACACAGGGGGAAATATCTTACATACCTGTTGCCCTGCACTGAGGACGAACACAAAGTGCCTGTTATCTCTGAGGGCTGATGAGAGGGGCCTGGTTAGGCACAACCCTTGGGCGCATTTCATTGGCTCAGGAAGTTTCACAACTTTAGGAAAAAAAAAACCCCAATAAGGAACAAAACTGGGGCATTTCAGATAACGTTAGGAACACAATTTTTTTTTTAAAGTCAATGAGACACTTGTGGTCAGAAAATCATGAATTAACCACAAGCCATTTTGATACTGAAGAAAAAAAAATCAGATATATTCTTTATTGAACGCGCCCTTAATTTTGAGGGTTTTTTTTTTACAAAAAGAATTAAAAATTAAAGATTGAATTCTCTCGAGAAAATTGAATCTGTAAGCGAGCCTGCCATATTTAATACCTATACAAGTATGGGACCTATTATCCAGAATGATTGGGACCTATCTTCCCATAATTTGGATCTCCATACATTAATTATATTAAGATTAAATAAAGCCAATGGGATTGTTTTTCCTCTAATAAGAATTAATGATATCTTAGTTGGGATCAAGTAAGTACTGTTTTATTAATTACAGAGGAAAAGAAAATCAATTTTTAAAATCTGAATCATTTGATCCAAATGGAGTCTATGGGAGACAGCCTTTCCATTTCTGAGCTTCCTGGATAACAGGTTTCTGGATCAGTGGGGCACTCACATCCCCATCCTCCCGCCCCATCCAAACTCAGCCCACTCCCATCCAACTTACTTCCCTTTCCTCGCTGGTAAGAGAGAGTGCCTGGGGAGGAAGCAACACAATACCCCGTAGGTCCCCCCCTTTGCCTTCTGTGTGAACCACTTGAAAGGGCTACTATGAAACTCAGCAGAGAAAGCATGCCAAATTAATCATTGTGCTATTGACCCAATAGGGCTGGTTATGCACGTTTGTAACCTTGATACCGACTTGGCCAATATCAGTAAGGAGTTGTATGTTCTTCCAGTGTCTGTTTTAGAGTTGCCACATTTGGTGGTATTTAAAATATTTTAGTGATGTTAATGTGTAGGTGACAACAAGAAGAGGGGCAGGGATTGGCCAGATTGTGGGGTCCCAGCTAGAGTCCTGCAGCGGGTCGGGTACCCGCGGGTTACCCGCAAAATCCCGCGGTACCCTGCGGGTTGCTCGTAGAATTTCTGGGTGCGGGTATAGAAGCAGGCCGGTGGTTCTGCAGGTTGGCGGGTTGAGGGTCGGGTCGCGGATCCTCGCTATAGGGATTTTTACTCCTTTTTCTGAGCATTTCCACTACTGATGATGTCACATCCGGTTTACAATGACAGCACTTCCTGTTTTACTCCTTTTTTTTCTGACCGTGGCTACTTCCAATGATGTCACTTCCTGTTTATGATGACAGCACTTCCTGATTCTTGATGGTCAGCGGGTCGTGGGTCCGGGTTGCGGATCACGGGTTGCGGGTACGGTTCGGGTCGCGGGTCCAAGCGTGAAAGAATGCGGGTCACGGGTTCGGGTCCGGGCCCCAAAAAATGGACCTGCGCAGGACTCTAGTCCCAGCAGAGTTCTATTAAATCACACAGTCGAAGGAAAAAAATTACTATTTTGTTTAAACATATAGATGGAAACTCCAGTGGGTTTCTTCTGGATTACTCAAGTTTCCTCCAATTAGGCCTGGACTAAGATTCAAAATAGGCCTCGGCATTTCAAATACACAGAGGCCCAAACAGCCCCTCCGCCTGCCCACTAAATATTGACTATCTATGGCATCTTACAGCAGCTCATGTGGCATTTGCCAGAATTTACAGACTGCCAATTCAGGCCTAGCCACAATACTGAAAAAGGAATGTTAAGAATATAAGCTCCTCTAGGACAGGAACTCATTGCTGTCTTTTGTTAATTCTTTATTTATGCTGTATCTTTGGCAGCACCTTACTTCACTTCTTCTATGCTAGACAATAATGCCAAGTGAAACACATATAGACTAGTACCAACCAACAGATAATCAGCAACACTATATGGCAGTGGTTCCCAAACTGTCAATTAGGATCCATGGCAGGTTTGGAGCACTGACAGGAAGGTCAACCTGAAGGCCAGGTATGGTGAGATTTGGGGTAAATGCTTATTTACTTTACTAGATACACTTGTAAGTCTAGCTTGAATGTCAATTAGCGTAGCAGGTCCCGTCACTGTGGCTACATGACTGATGTTTTCCTAAATCCATAAACTTTTAACCTTGAGATAATGAGGACTTTGACTATAGGTTGGAACTCCAAATGAGCACGGACTGGCAATATTCAACAACCACTGCTATAAGAGGACAGAATTAGTGATGCATCGAATCCAGTATTTTGGATTCGGCCGAACCCCCGGATCCTTCCGAAAGATTTGGCCGAATACCGGACCGAATCCAAATCCTAATTTGCATATGTAAATTATGGGTGGGAAGGGGAAATCATCCTTGTTTTGTGCCAAAAAGTCACGTGATTTCCCTCCCTGGCCCTAATTTGCATATGCAAATTAGGATTCGGTTCAGCCAGGTAGAAGGACTTGGCCGAATCCTGCTAAAAAAGTCTGAATCCTGGCCGAATCCCGAACTGAATCCTGGATTCGGTCCATCCCAAGACAGAATTCACTAGAACCTCTGCTATTGGAACTTTTTATCAAAGCTTTAATCTATGCTATATTTTAAATTATTTCTCCTTGCATAAAAGGAATGCATTTCATCCCCAACACGCAGTCAAACAATTCTAGTAATTCTTGAATTCTTGTATAATGAGCTGCTCCTTATCTGAAAGGCTTCAGCCACCAGGGATGAGTGTAGTTTATTTATACAGAGGCTTCTCAATGGAGCAATTTGTTTTGATTGTGCTGGTATGAACAGGAAGAAGAGTTTTACTTTTTGCTTTGTTTAGAGCAATAAAGTACAAAACCTAAGATATTTATAAATTGAAACAATAGCCAAAAAGCAAAACTCCTTTTTGTTGATGAAGAAGGGAGAATAATGCTCCTTTAAATTTCCTAAATGCTGTCACTGCAACTTGTCATTATGTGCTCTTTATACAGCCTAATCCTTTTGATTGTGGTATGAAATGTACTGTAAATATGCTGGGGAGTGGGGAGCAGTTAGGAGTCCTCTAAGGGACTAAGTTCCAATGGGGCCCATTTCCACTTAGTCAGCAGGACCCAGTTAAGCACTGGCCTAATAACCTAGGACCCCTAGTAGGAGAAGGCCCATATTTCAAATGGGAGCTCTGTGCATGTGGCAGCAGGGTTGCACGTTGATTCTATTGTGCAAATGGAGGCACATAAAATATTGAATATTTTGCAGCAGGCCTCCATGCTAAGCACAAAGACCTGCAGCAACCCATCTCAGGTGGAAGGCAGAATGTCAAGTGTAAAACATTGCAGGTTCTGAACATTTTTTTGCACTTTGCACCCTGTTGACTCCCTGTAGATATCTATTATATTAAAAAAACCAAGCTTTCCAAGTATGAACCCCTTTTTATTGCTCCCCATGTGCAACAGCAAAATATTCTAATTTTTTTTTTTTTTGTAGGGATGGGGACACTGCCCAGCCAACTGCCATTTATCACCCCCAGCTGTGTTTGTGTTGTACTGCAAAAACAGGCTAGGCAACATGTATATAAAGTGTTACTTTATATTGCCATCCTGCTTTCTGGTCCATACCATTCTCCATTCATACTCACAGCTATAGACCTGTCGTATGTCGACGCTTTATTATTCAGATAAGTCACAGGTGATTTTTATAGTTTTAATATAAAATCAGTTCAATAGTTGGACTGAATAAAAACAGTTGTACAGAATAAACAAAACATCCTATGACATAATGTTTTTCAGACTGAGGGGGGTCCATTGCATTTCTTACAGGGAGGATCTTAGCACAAAAAAAAAAAAACATCTTTTCAATCCCCACCAATGTGTTAGTACGTGTGCTAAATAGCACTCCCTGATCTGTACATAGGGTTGACCTCACTCCACCTCTTGGATTGGGAACTGGCCATCTCCAGAAGCTCACTGGCCTTATGCATGAAAACCTTGATGAGAGTCAGTACATCGCCCTCTGCATAGTGAGAGTCAATGGGTTGTTTCCCAAACGAGCGCCGATATATCTCTGGAAGAGAGTGGAACCCCTTGGCAAACCTTTGGTGATTGTCACCTTGCTTGTCAAGCTGCCGAAAAGCTTTGAGGGTATCCAGACAGAGCAAGGAACTAGGCAGTTCCTCATTCTGCTGCTGAAACTCTGCTTTGAGCAAGGGGAAGTCATAGCTAAACCCATTGTGAGCCACCAGGCAGACAGGCTGAGCTTGACGATTCAAAAATTCCTTAATCAGCTGAATCAGGTTCAGGTCAAAGCATGGCTTCTCGCAGTTGGTCAGCATTTCATTACTGAGCTCTGTGATGTCACAAGCTACCTTTGTGATGGGCTTCGCTGGATCCACGCACAGGCAAAGCTTGTCCAGCACACGGGGCAATTGCACTTCTGATTGGACAGTTTCTGGATCCTCCAGTGAGGAGACATGGACGGCCACCAGGCAAAGCTCTGTTATCTTTGGACAGTCATGGTTTAAGCCAGTGGCTTCCAGGTCAAGGAACACAAAGCTTTTGCATGGAGAGGACATACTGCTTATCTGTAATGTAAGAAGTGTGTTGTGAGAACAATGTCATACCTAAGTCTACATAAAAGGGCTTTATTAGGACAACAGATGTTTCTAGCAAAACCTTACTGGCTCAGAGGCCATGGAGGGTGCAGCTGGGGCACCTCTAAAGCAGCAGCTGTAACCAGGGTGGGCATGGGCAGAACTACAGAGGAAGCAGACCCTGTGGCTGCAGAGGGGCCCAGGAGGTATAGGGGCCCCATGAGGTAAAAATCATGCTCAATTTCAACATCTATTAACAAACCAGGAAAACCTCTGGATATGTTGGGACCCTAAAATTAATTTGCTGTGGGGCCCAGTAAAATCTAGATATGCCACTGATCTTGGGTGTGCCCCAGTCTAACTCTGCCAGGGGCTAAAAACAATAAACAAAAAAAAAAGGCAATAAATACATCTACATCCCACTATTTAGATTTCTTTATTTTTGTTCTACTAAACCTGGCAGGAGAATTCAAGGGTGGCACTTTCTGCGTGTACAGTTCCTTCATCCTCTGCTTGTTCCCATTCATTTCTATGAATGGAAGCTGCCATAATGCTTGCCTACGCAGAAGCTTTCTCTTAATGATTTGCTCTGCACCAGTGTAGAGAGAGAATGGCTTGGCTGAGCAAAGCACTTTGGCAGTTATGCACACATGTAAAGGAATGGACTAGACATGGAGATACTATTCACTCATATGACTCATTCTGAAACCTCGGGTTATAATCTATGAGCTTTATTGTACGCTACATTAAGTTTCACTTTTAGAGAAAAGGAGTGCTCTGGTTTTTATTTCCTACTTGCATGTGATTTACTCTGCTGAGTAGGACCATCTTGACCTCCTGTATAGGTTGGTTGATGTGATATACAATGTATCTATGCTTCTATCGGGGCTTTACAAACAACCAGTAGTAACAATAATAATCATTTGTAAGAAACACAGCAGAATACTAATTAAATGGGTGTCTGAATGGCAGATGTTCAGCTCACCCAAGCTAAATATAGATTAAATCATAACCCTCAGTTGCTTCCCTACCTGGGAATGAAAACGCAACCAGTTTATGGAACTCTTCCCATGTTTATATGGTGCTGAATGCCATGTTCACCCATGGGGTACAGGTATGAGACCTGTTATCCAGAATGCTTAAGACCTGAGGTTTTCTGCATAAGGGGTTTTTCCATAATCTCAATCTTTATTAAAAAAAAAAATGTAAACAATAAATACACCCAATAGGATTGTTTTACCTCCAATAAGGATTAATTATATCTTAGTTGGGATCATGTACAAGCTACTGTTTTATTATTACAGAGAAAAAGGAAATTATTTTGATTAAATGGAGTATGTGGGCTTTCCATAATTCAGAGCTTTCTGGATAATAGGTTCCTTTACCTGTAATAACTATTGGCTTCAAACCCAGGACTCAAGGCTCTGCTTAGATCTGTAAAAATAAACTCCTTAATCCCCAGGCTCTGGTTGTTAACTACACAATATATATGGGAAGTTGGCATTTTCTGGCAGGCATTTGGAATCAAGCAGAAGAATAAGTACACATGGACAGACATCAGAGAGTACAAATCACTTGCCTGCAGGATGATGGATGTTCAGGAGTTTCAGTGCTTGAACAGTGATCTCCCTTCATGTCACAGACAGCTTTATTGTCTCTTCCCCACCCACAGAGGCGGGCCGTTGCCATTATATCTTTGTTTCACTTGCTCTTTCAACAAGGAAGTGACTTACCATGAAATAACTCTAAATAGTCCTGCAGAACACACTCTGGTCCTCAGTGCTGCTCTAAGCATTGAAATACTATTTCTAATCGGACGTATGCCAAAGTGCCACCAGGAAATATATCTTGGAATTGCACCTCTAATTGCGTGTTATTGCGGATGATATAAAACAGTTGCCCAGTGCTAGTAACTAACATCAGCACATAGCTTCCCCTGCAGGGTTGCCACCAGTTCTATGGTAAAGTAGCAGGGACAATGTATGGG
>CM044445.1:9206915-9238766 GCA_024363595.1 Xenopus borealis
ACTTATAAAGGGGCAACTGCACAGCAAAAATGTCTGAGCCCAGCATAAGCTTCTTAATTTTATTCTTAATATCAGTCTGTTTAAATAAAACCACATGCAACATCCATACCCAAGAAGAAGTGGTGCAGTGCTGTTCCTAACTTTAACACAAGGTGGCACTTTAAGACAGCGTTGAGCAGACATCTGCTCTGCATTACTTCCCATGACTCCTGTGACTCATTCTGCCTCACTGACAGTTGATGCAGTGCCACTTGCTGAAACCTGGGACCTTTATATAACCAACACGAATCAGCCAGTCATAACTGCCCGTGCTCCGAGGTGAAAAGTTGAATACCATTGAAGCACGTCTGTTTCCAATTTCCCCCATGTTGGCGAGCATATGAAACACAAATAATTATACTCTGTCCTGCATAATTAACTCTCAGCGCATATTTAAGCAATAAACACAATTAGCATTAACATTGGGCAGGGTAAGTAACATTTATTTTCAAAAGGTGAGGCTTGGAAAATTCTAGTGTTTGCGCTTTAAAGAGCAAGTAATCATGGGGCTGCTGTATCTCCATCCATGTTCAGCAGCTGTAGCATGATCTGGGCTGCTTAGGGATCGTCATAAATGATTAAAACAGGGAAACAAACAAAGCTGCTTCAGTTCTGCATGGCTGGGAAGGTGGGGGCTCCCCCTGCTGTTCATAAGTATGATTGTTTCCCTGCCAGCAGTTAGAGACTCTCTGGCAATTCCTATCCACAGAAGTAAATGTAGGGAAAATTTCACTGTATACAGTCAGGTTTCCTATAAAGATAGGAGATAGGTTTGTTTTTCATTAAAGAAAGTAAAAATGGGACTTTATTTTTTTGCCTTTACATATGGCATCAATGGTAGGTTATATATATAGTCATAGCAATGCAGAATCAGCTTCAGTACCACCACTACCAGCATCCTTGTTCCACTGTTTCACAAAAGATCCCCACAGTGGAGAAAATATCCTCTTTTTGTAAATGATGGAATATGAATTGGCCATTAGAGGTCTCTCCTTCCTTCCTTCTGTTTTTTGAAACAAATCATTTGGCCCTTAGCATTGCAGGAGAGAACACTGCCTTCTAACTTGGGTTTAGATGTCGATGCAGTGAGGTAGCACAGAACCTAGACCGCCCCTGAACTGGCCAAGGTTCCCTTTTAAAATGTAAATATAATATATATTAATAATATTAATATATCCAAATACTGCCCAGCTGTTATTCACCAACAATTTCCAGCATCCTCTGAGGATAATGGAGGGATGAACAGTCACACAATGATAGGGGTAATTTACAACACCAGGTTCAATGTGCAAAGTAAAATTTCAGACGCAATTACCATGCAATTACCCATAATGCACCCCTTCCCCCCAGAATTCCAGTGTCGTAGGCACCAGGGGGCGTTGTGCCTGACATAAATATGACTGATTTTTTGGAAGCATGCTGTATTTATTGCTGCAACCCTCACTGGAAACCCTGGAGCTACCACCACTTTTGGTGGTGGCAGAGCTACAAGCTACAATAAGCACACTCATTTATGTTCACCGTTACAGTGATCTGTAATCCAACATTAAAAATAGAGGTCCCCTCTGTAAAATCTCTCTTTTCATTCTTCCATTTCAGTGGTGAAGGATTTTGCCCTGATCTCCATTCACACAAGTCCAGATTATGCCGTCATGGAGGTGGACGCACTATATGATGCGTGGATAGATGCCAAGCAACGGCTGAAGATGGAGGTTACATGATTGATTACTGTTTATACTCCATTTCTCAGGCTCCTACATTCTCCACATTGCAAAGGCAGTATGGCAATCATCCATAGACTAGAGGCCCTGTTGATTCTTTGGAGGGGCGTGAAGCAGATCATCTCCAATTCTTGGGGGGTATATTTAAAAAGTTCCATTTAAATATGTCATGGAATATTTTCACTAGGTTCCTGCTATCTATTCCTCCACTCTCATGATTGGTGTTTTTGAAAGATATTTTAAATTTCAAGTTGATTATAGTAACATTTATTTTATGCTGTACGGTATGAGAGTAGACTGTATAGAATACACAGTGCATTTCCTCTTTGTATTTAATATAAGTTACATTAACTGTCTTTTCAAATGCAGTCTTACCAGCAAGTTGGAATTATTGCAGTCTTCTCAAATATGTGACATACCTGTCTCCTCATAGGTTGTCTTCCCATACATTTAGTTTAACTGTCTGCTCAAATGTAGTTTTGACAATCAAAATTATGGATGCACCAAATCCAGGATTCGGTTTGGTATTCGGCCATTTTCAGCAGGATTCAGATTCAGCCGAATCAAATCCGAATCCAAAAAATCATGTGACTTTTCGTCACAAAAACAGGAAGTAAAAAATGTTTTTGCCACGCACTACGGGTGTGGCACGCTTTTACCCTCCCCCTCACTCATTTGCATATGCAAATTAGGGCTTGGATTTGGTTCGGTATTCGGCTGAATCTTTTGCAATGGATTCTGGGGTTCGGCAGAATCCAAAATAGTGGATTCGGTGCATCCCTTATTAACATATTTACTCTTTTAGTGTTTTAGTTTTTTATGCAGTGGTAGTCTTCTCAACCATGCGACATAACCGTCTTTTCAAAGGTAGTCTTGTCAAACAATTGCAGTAATAATTGACATCTGTCCAAAATTGCCCTTCCCAACCAATCAACAAAACTGTAATGTTCTTTCTTGAATGTGTGCCAAGTTCAGATTGAATACATGAAATGTTGTGTTTTCACACTAAATTCTTTGTGCATACAACAATTTGTTGTGTTCGCTGGTCTCAAAATTTGTGTCTGTGCACATGAACATACACCTTAGAGGGAACATTGTTACTCAGAGGTAGTCTTCCCAACCTAGTAACCATCTTGTTAAAAGTAGCCTTTTGAAAGTAACAACTTTCTTCTCAAAGGTAACATTCCCAACCAAGTGGCATAAATGTCCTCTCAAAGGTAGTCTTCTCAAACAAGTGGCATAACTGTCTTCTGAAGTGTAGTCTTCTCAAGCAAGTGGCATAACTGTCTTCTGAAGGGTAGTCTTCTCAAACAAGTGGCATAACTGTCTTCTGAAGGGTAGTCTTCTCAAACAAGTGGCATAACTGTCTTCTGAAGGGTAGTCTTCTCAAGCAAGTGGCATACCTGTCTTCTGAAGGGTAGCCTTCTCAAACAAGTGGCATAACGGTCTTCTTTTGAAGGTAGTTTTCCCAACCAAGTCTTATAATGGTCCTCTAAAAGGTAGTCTTCTCAAACAAGTGGCATAACTGTCTTCTCAAAGGTAGTCTTCCCAAGCTGGTGCTGCAGTGAGAGTTTATAGTATCTATAACTTATGGATGGGATATTTTTGGAATACCTGACCTGGCACAATAACATAAAAGAAGCCAATGCTTTAGTTCAGTTATCTAAACTCTGTAGGTTGTATATATAAAAAAACGATCACCCTCCCTATATCCTTGCCCTAACATATTATTATTAACATATTTTTAGAGCTCCAACATATTGTGCAGAGCTGAATCTACCTTTATGCCTTCTGTTCTACATGCCTTCATCTTTATCATAACCTCAGGCCCTTCACTTTGCACCTGGGAATCTGTCAAGCCAACATCTCCAAATTTGCTAACCCTTAGATAGCTGGCAAGGTACTGAGATTCTCCTGTTTCATTGTATGAGCCTGATTATAGTGTTTTTATTCAGCAGCTCTCCAGTTTGCAATTTCAGCAAAGTGATTTTTAGGGTTAAAATGACCCTAGCAACCGTGCATCAGTATAAATAGACTGGAATATGAATAGGAGAGGCCCTGAATAAAAAGTAGCAATAACTATAAATGTGTACCCTTTTGTTTTGGATGGGGTTTCTGACCCCCATTTCAAAGCTGGAAACAGTCAGATTAAGAAAGCACATAATTAAAAAAATATAAAAAAATTAAGAGAATTTGAAAAATTGCTTAAAATTAGCCATTTTACAACATACTAACTTAAAGGTGAGCCACCCCTTTAAATATTATGCAGGATGTAAAAGATCAGGGGAAAAAACTTTAGCCCATGTAATTGTTCACATAGTGTAAAAAGTGAATTACTTCTCCTCTAATTCTAATATCCGTAAGCTTGAGATACCCCTAAATGCTTTCTCCCACTGGCCACCATTCTTATCTGTATAAATATTACTGAAACATTAAGATTGGGATCATGCTATAGAAATTGACACTTTGGATGTTAAAATATAGGGTTGGGAGCACTGAAATACCATCTGTGAGACATTATAATTTCAAAGCATTTTCTGAGTCTGGTTTTAATGCTGGCTAGATAAAATTCAGCAGATAGCACCAAAATAGATTTTTACAAAAATGTAAATAGGAATGTTTCTGGAACCTTAAATAAAACAGCCTACAGTATCTCCTGGAGGTATCAGCAGACAACTGGGAGACCTTGAATCTATAACACATAGGCAAGCACATGTTTTTGGCTCTTCCCAGCCTGCTTCGTTATCTTTTATTAGCTTCCAGATCCTGCTCTTGCTTTCTTTATGGACTATAAAGCACCAATAAAATTTGCTGTTTCAGGATATCACCTCTTTCATTTGTAAAAATGTTTATATTTGACTATAACAATATTTATCTGGTGCCATGTAAAAATGTGGCACTACAGTGGGCTTTATGAAATGTAATTTATAATGGGCTCAGGGTCAGAAATAGTGCTAGTCACATGCTCTGAGCGCAACCACAATAAAGGGTGAGAAACTGGATTGAGGAAGGCAAGAGTGGCAGGGATCCTGTTTGAATGGTGATGGTTAGCGCATTGTGCAGCCAGGTTGTGGAGAGGGGTAAACAGTTTTGGTTGCCCTGCCATCTCCCTTCACCCTATTCTTTTACATTGTGCACTACTAAAACAGGTCAATTTCTTTGCAGAATATCCTGATTGTAGGAGACTACAATGCTGCCTGCAGTTATGTTTCCAGCAGGCACTGGCCAATAATCCGTCTTCGTCATGTTGAAGAATTAGTCTGGCTTATTGGGGATAATGAGGATACCACTGTGAGCACAAACACAAACTGCGCATATGACAGGTGAGAAGTGCGGTGCATGAACTGAGCGCTGTTATGCATTTAGTGTAGGAAGGCTCATATCAGTGGCACCACTATATCTTTACATTTCCCTGCTGAATTGTGCTTAGTACTGGGGGATACCTATGCTGGCACAGTTGTATGGCTTCTCTCTGTAGAGGCGAGAAATTCTGCTATGGAGAGTGCCATTTACACACCCTTTCTGGATATCTATTATTGGATTAGAACACAACCATGGAGAGATGATAATGAGGTAACAGGGCTGCTAAATAGACTTTGTCTGTAGATATGTACAGTCTGCTAGCTGTAGATTTAAAGATATATTTTTGCCACATTTTGAGCCAGTTTTGTTTGCCTCATTGGGCCTTTGCACAATTGCACCTATTTACACAATAGCTAGATAACCTTTAAACATAAAAAAATTAAAGTTTTTAAATAAAAATATAATACAGTGTTGCCCTGCACTGGTAAAACTGCTTCAGAAGCACTACTATTGTTTATATAAATAAGCTGTGGTGTAGCCATAGGAGAAAAGGCTCAAGTTACACATCAGATAAGCTCTGTAGAACATAATGTTATCTGTTATCCATTATTTATCCTGTTCCATATAGTCTTTTTTCAAATACCGCCAATTACTACACAGCACCTTGTTTCTATGAACTATAGTATTGTTTTGAAGCAAAATACAGTTTTACCAGTGCAGGACAACAGAATATGATGTTTTCATTACATATATGAACTATAGTAGTATAGATCGGTTTTTGCCAGTGCAGGCCCAGGGCAACACTGCATGATATTTTCATTACTTCAAAACACTTTCATTTTTTGGTGTTACTGTTCCTTTAAGAGTGGCAACAGATGCACGGGGGAATGGTTCCTACCCCCAGTTTTAGAGGAGAACTAAGGGTTGGGGCAGATGGGCAGATTCGGGAGATTTAGTCGCCTAGCAACTAATCACTACTTCTGCGCTGCAACAATATCCCCAAACTGCCTTCTTCCTTCCTGCTGCTTGAATGAAGAATCGCCTGCGCTAATGCACTTGCGGGGCTTTGATTTCTGAAGTCACCTGAAGTTTCTTCTTGAGGCAACTTAGGAAATCGAAGCACCGCAAGTGCATTATCGCAGGCGATTCTTCATTCAAGCAGACGGAAGGCAGTTCGGGGAGATTAGTCGCCTGGAAACTACATCTCCCCAAATCTGCCCCAACCCTAAAGCTTAATTAAATAAGTATGTAAAAATGTTGTACATTATGTTCGTGCCTTCTGTACCAGCACAAGGCAACCACAGCCCTTTAGAAGTAAAGATTGGTGTCTCCCCAGTAGATGCCCCAGTAGCTCTCCATCTTCTTTTCTGCTGATTCAAGTTCAGTATAGGAAATATGGTATTTTTAACCATATTAATTTTTAGGGTTTAGTTTTCCTTTAAACCTTGTATTGGCACCTTGACTGTTAAATCCGTGAGCATACTTCTAACATGTCTTTTCTCTCTTTCAATCAGGATTGTAGTTGGTGGGGAAGAGTTGCAGAGAGGCATTGTCCCAGACACGGCCAAAGCCTTCAACTACCATGTGGCATATGACTTGACTTATGAGATGGTAAGTAGTCAGTGTGTATGGCAGGTAATGCATTAGCATGGCCTTTATTTGTCTTGTAACACAACTGAGCTAACCTGCCCATTTTCCTCCATACTACATATGACCCACTTCAAGTGGTTAATTATATTGCAGTCAGAACATTATTAAACACTGGGTTGTTTCATGTACCTAACAACCCACATTTATGAGGTTTAATGTATTATTGTCTATAACCTTAATGGACACCAGTAGAAATGCAGTGTTATAGGCCAGATTTATATAAATGCCTGGGGGAGTGAGCCAGGAACTGGAAACATAGTGTTCGCATAAAGCCGCAGTGGAAAGGAATCCTGGGGAGCCAGTGAGAGTTGTAAGTGTAGGGCTTAACAGGGGTTAGGCCTGGGGCCAAAGTGATGGAAGGGGCATGAGTAGGGTTGCCACCTGGCTGTTTTTTTACCCGCCTGACTGGTATTTTTGATGGCTGATCTCAATGTTATTAATAGTAAAAAAAGCTAAATATATAGGAAGGCCGGTGTTTTTTTTTAAGAAAAGGTGGCAACCCTAGGCATGAGTTATGGAGGAAAGCCCACCTAGGAAGCACAGCAGGTGGGCTCCTCGCTATAATTCTTTGCAGCCTTTAGCGGCTAAGTAAGTTAAAGTTAATACTTAAATATTTGATAAATGTGACGGTGTATTGTCCTACTGAATGCTTTGGTTATGTTGTTTTTTATTTATGTATTTAATAAATAAGCTGCGGGCTTTTCCACCCAAGATATCAGGTGTGGTTGGTTTGTTACTTATGGAAAGCAGGAGGCGATACTTAGTGTTGTTGGGAGGGGTCTGTCAGATTGACGCTGCCCTTGTCATGGTTTAAAGGCAGTTTCTGTTTCACAGTCTACATTAAAGTACAGTTCACAATGAACCATATTTGCTTTTCATTATGTATTAAATGTAACTGTATTCTTCTACTCCAGGAATCTAGATTAGGGTTGCCACCCAGCCGGTATTTTACCGGCCTAGCCTGTAAAATACCAGCAAGGGCTGGGGCTGGTATTACAAATTTACCGGCAATGTAGTTTCCATGTCCTGTGAAGAGTATGCTTTTCTCTTCAGAGAACAAGGACCCCCTTTCCCTATGCACCCTAAATAGAGTATGCTTTTCTTTTTTTTTACATATACAGTTCTCTCTGGGATCTTGTAGCATCTGTTTTTCACTCAGCTACTTCCCTCTCAGTCTCCCACTTCCTGTGGGATCACTTCCTTCCTGTCAGCTTTTCTCCTAGCACTTCCTGTGCAAGCCTTCCTTACTTGCTCCTCTTCCCCACACAGAGGAGAGACAAATGTACATAGCGCCCCTACATGAATAAACTTGTTGCACTAAATACCATGTGAATAGCAGAATGTAAACTATAAATGGAAGCCATGGGAATTCTAGGACTACAATTCCCAGCATCCCCCACCTACTGAGCCAATGGGGAATTACTGCTAGTTTAGGTTTGGCAACAGATGGAGTTATGTAAGTTGCCTATTCTGTGATGAAAATCATGCTAAGATAGAGAAGCTGTGTGTTGTATACCCCAATAGTTTCTGGGTTTTGCAACAGCAGTCAGTTATCTGACTGTACAGCTCAGTCTCCTCTCCTTATGAAGCTGGCCCCACCTATGTGCTTCTTTTTCTATGACAAACTTAATTAACATCAACAATTATCAACACAAGCCATCAACAAAAATGGGGATGGAATTGTTGTACCCTGATTTCCTAGATTTTAAGTAAATGGTCTAGGGATTCTGTTAGAATTCATTAAACAAATAACATTTTCTGCGTTATTTAGGACTCGGTTACAGGGCAGGGAGAAAAGCGCAAAAATACAGACACTGCTATTTATGCACATTTGCTGCATGAATATAGTATTACCAGTGTTTTATTTGCACTGTATTCATGAGGGGTGGGCAGGGGGATTGCACCTTTTAGAGTTAGGGAGCCATAGCAGCATTAGAGAGCTCTGTCCTGACCAGAGAAGCAGAACACAGATTTGCAACCTGCTTTGAAAATAAACAGTAATGGCAGTGTTGTACTGGGGTGTTTAGGGCATACAACCTGACAAACATTCTCACTACCACCCATCTTTTACAGTCTTTGTAAACCTATCCCCCAGTCCCACAGAACCCAGATATAAAAAGAGGTGTGAGACAACAGGGCCTATGAGGGCTGGGGCACAACAAAATTTCTCCAGTTTCCCTCTGGCCCTGACCAACGGGTGCAATTTTACACCTCTTATTTCTCCTTCAACTGCAGCATGGACACAAGTAAACAACCCCTATAGCCTCCAGTCTCATCTACCTGATGCATATGCTATGATCTTGCAATCCAAGCAGTAGGTGGCCCATTAGAAACAAACCAACTAGTAATTTCACCCATAATGGCCAAGAAAGAAGACGGCGCAACCACTGACCACTCAGATTTTAAGAACTCCAAATGTGTCTTGCACAACAACAAATAAAATACATCTCTTTTATTGCAGGCCAAAGCAGTGTCTGACCACTACCCTGTTGAAGTGGAGCTGTACGATGATGGTGAGTAGCAAAGAGTTCTGTTATCCGATTTCTAGAAAGCGCCGAATTATGGGAAGGCCATCTCCCATAGAATTCATTTGAATCAAATAATTCTAATTTCTAAAAATGACTTTCTTTTTCTTTGTAATAAAATAATTACCTTGTACTTCTGTGTGCTTCTGCCCGCAGTACAAATCACAGGCAAGAGCGGGTTGGAACAGGCAGTTTATAAAATTGAAAAACTATTAAAGGCCAAGCAAACCAGGGTTTAAAAAAAGGAGTCAGTTGGGAGTCAAAACACGTAGTGCTGCTGGGCAGTGTTACCATTCTAGCTGTAGAAAATTTGATCAATATGCATGATATCATATACATTAGGGTGCAGCTGCTTGAGGAGCCCAGAGTCCCTGTGGGATACCGAAAAGTTCACTGTTTTTAATTTGTCATGACATGCTGTATTTTCTCTTTTGGCATATTCCAGCCCATAGAGGTATATGCCCTAAACCATAGCTTTTGTCTTCATTTAATTGTTGTAAGAAGGGACCCTCAGTGTCAGGTTCTCTGGTGGACCCTAGAAAGCCTGGTCTGACATGGATGCTGAGAAATGAATTATTCTTCAAGTACATCTCATTTCATTTGCATAAAACCTTGTTCCTCTTTCTCTCTCAGTGTTATACAGTGGCCAGTCTTTTGAGCCCAATTCCAGCACTGGGATAAGTGGTGGTATCTCTCTCAATGGCCCCTGTACCTGTGAAGGGGTGGATTTTACATCCTGTCAAGGGCGCTGCGGGGCCTCTGGAAAAACCTACCCCTGTAATTGCAATGCTTCATGCACCAACTGCTGTGCTGACTATGCTAGTTCTTGTAAACTCTAAAACTTCACAGCCAGAGGGGCCCACCAGGACTGCTTAAGCTATCATGAACAAACTCAATAAATTGAACGTTGCTTACAAGCTAAAACAATGCGTTATTTATTTTCTGGTCCCACCGACACCTAATCCAAATGAATAAACCATCTGGATTTCACTGGGGTAAAATAAGAGCACAACTCAACTCACAGAGACTTAAAGGATTGACTTCAGCTGGGTTTACTACTCTTGTCACCCTAACTGTAATAAATGGGTAAAAACCTTTGTCTTTTCTTACTTACATCATGCAGTTGTATTCTTTAGGCATGTTGGTTTCATAATGTTTTTATTTCTCAGGGGACCCAGATATGGTTTTGGAATGAATTATTCTATTCACCTTGCTTTAACTAATACAGTAGAAGCCCCATTTTACGTTTTTCAGGGAACCAGAAAAAAATGGTGTAAAATCCAGGACAAAGTAAAATCAGAGGAAAGTATTATGCATAATATATAGGTGGGACCACAAAACAAAATGTTAAACGAGGGAAAACCTAAAATCAGGGGATGTAAAATTGAAGTTTCAATGTATTTGCATTGCATGAGGACCTACATTAAGGTAACAGCTCAGAGTTTAATAATCTCTAAAGAAGGTTATACCAAAGAGATCACAGAGGTCACAAAATGAGTGGATATTTGTCAAACTTGGTCAAATGGGCTGAGCCTATTGTTTTTCCCTCGGGTCAATGATTAGATCATAATAGGGGTATAAGCAAAACTGTTATGATTCCTCGTCTGCCATAATTTTTAAGCCTCACTCTTAGATATCTGTCAAACGTTGTGTCAAGATACTGATGAGGAAGCAATGATTTTGGCCCATAAAGCCTCTTCTTCCTGGTCCGCCAGTAGCAGGTTGTGGCAAGCGTCTTCTATTGTTCTGAGATACTGGGCACCCAAAATATAAAATATTAAGTAGAATTACAGGCATATTTTAGAAATGCCCAGCAGCACCAGAAAGGGCAGTTTGGGCTCCTAACTTCTGTCTTAAATACACTGGTAACACCACAGAACTTCCAATGAATGAAAGGTGGGAGGGATGGGTCAGTCTGATTTAAGCAGATAATCCCTATTGGCAAGTTATTTCTCTTGGTCCAGTCATTGCCAATTTCCAAACTGATGTTGTACAGTAGAAAGTTGCTCCAGATAAAAAATATGAGCTCAGAAGGGTATAGCTATTTTACAGTAATTCTTTCCCAGCTTGAGCTCATTTCCATACTTCCTTTAATTTGTATAAAACTTTCTCTCTCTCCTAGTTTTCTACAATGACCAACGTTTTGAGCCCAGGGGCAGCATTGGGATAGATGGTGGCCTCTCTCTCAATGGTCCATGTACCTGTGCAGGGGTGGATTTTACAACCTGTCTTGGGCGCTGCGGGGCCTATTCAAAATCCTTCCCCTGTAACTGTAATGCTGCGTGCGCTGACTACATTAACTGCTGTGATGATTATGTTGGTTACTGTAAACTATAACTCCCCAATGCAGCTGGAGCCACCAAGGCTGTCTAAACTATGAAAACACTCAATAAACTACACACTGCATATGCGCTACAATATTTAATTTATTTCCTGTTACCCCTTATACCAACAGTAATCCAAATGAATAAACCATGTGAGTTTGTTGGGAGTAAAACAGATCAATTTGTTGAATAAATACGTTTATATGGACTTTATAGATCAGTTTTTGATAGGAGTCATCCATGGACATCAGCAGAAAATATTCCAGGGTGGGGCAGCAACAGAAAGCAACTTTTTAATATAGATGTTTATTAGTGATGTGCTTGGTGTGCTGTGTTGTGGGCCCACAATTCTTGTGCATGTATGTGAAGTCCTCTTCACCACCCAAGATATGGTTTGGGAATTTCGATTGAATTACTCACCTTACTACATTCATTGTAAAAAGATATTCTACCATAGTAAAGGTATAATGTAAGTTATCCCAAACTCAGATTCTACCATAGTAAAGGTGTACCAAACTCAGAACCAACATCCAAGGACCTGGTCTCCGATCACACTTGTGCCTATAGCAGCCGCCTTTGGCTGATAAGATCAAGTTACAATAGGAACCTGTACAGACCTGTGAAAAAGTCACTACCAAACAGAGCCTCCTGTAAGCTACTACCCAATAGTGATTAGGTTGTACTACCCTGAAAATCTCCACCAACCTGCATATTATCTTTTTTCTGCTGAGGCCAGGAAACTTTTCCTATTGCCCTGGTTTACTGAGAACCTAATATAAAGGTTGAATAATTAATTCATAAATACACAGAATAAATGCACAGGGAAAAGTTTAGCAAGTGCTGCAAATAGAGTATTCTTTCTTCCCTCCATCTACTGTATGGGGAGAGGGGGAGGAAATCAGTACAAAACATTTTTGGGTCCCCCTGGGCCCACCCACACCCACGGTTAAAGGAACACACAGACATCAGCGCGAAAAAAGGTACACACACAAGTTAAAAAGAACTGTGGTGCCAGGGCCCCCCATAAAAGTTTTTTTTTTTTTTTAAATTGGTGGTGAGGGCACCCTACAAGTTAAAAAAAAATAATTGGTGACCAGGGCTCCCTTACAAGTTAAAAAAAATTGGGTCCCCAAAGAATATTTTTAAAAAAAACCTTGGCACCAGGGCACCCATACAAGTTAAAAAAAAAATTGAAAATATGTTTTTCATGACATCGGTTATTTTCACTGCTTCAGGACTTCAGTGTCGGCTCCTTCGTGACTTCGAGTCTTTCTGCCGCTCCAGGACTTAGACTGTTCGGCACTTCCGCATTCTGCTGTTTGGGACATCGGAAGGCAGCACGCCTTCTGCACTGGTAAGGGGGGCCCAGCTCTTCGAAAAGTGCAGCACTGCCGGGCCCCCCTTCAGGCCTTGTCCCCCCTTGATGGCGGCCCTGGGTAAGAGCGATGGAGGGGACGCAGGGGGAGGAGAGAGAAGGAGGGGAAGGGGGGAGAGCAACAGAGGGGAGAGGAGGGGAAGGGGGGAGATTGTCAGAGGGGAAGGGGGGAGAGCGACAGAGGGGAGGGGAACCAGAGGGCTGCAAAAAGGGACTAGGAGTAAGCAGAAGACAATTTAAGAGGTACTTGCCCAGTGCCCCCCTATGATTGAGCACTAGCAAGGTGCCTATTCTACCTACCCCCAGTTCCAGCCCTGATTGTTCTGAAGTCGGAAAGCACACAGTGAAATTTGCTTTCTTACGAGATTATATATTAATGAATTATTTTACTGCTCTAATGTAAAATACTAATATAATGTAAAATACTGGAGAGACAGAGCAGCTTCATTATAAACTGGTGTTTATAATGAAAGCCAAATGCATGCCCGCTGGCTCCAGAGACAACTGTGTACGACCAATGGAAAATACAATGAATGCCACTGCTAGGCTAAACAGGCACGCTGGAAACATTTGAAAGAGCTGAAATCAATTCCATTTAAGATGGACTCGGATAGGAAGGGATTGAATTGAATAGCAGCGGATGTAGTCTGTTCCCAATTGATGGCAAGGGATGTGCTCCAGTCATCTCTTAATGCATCTTCAAAGAAAATTGGGCCAAGATCAAAGCCATCCAGCCAGTGCAAGTAGGCCTCACACACCAATACTAGAACCTATTTACTTGCACATTAATGCAAAATATTATATGTGCCATGAAAGTTGGCTTTGGCTAACTGCAACTTTCCTTTAGCAGAACTACTGCCCTGGACATTGTACATTCAGTTATTCCTGAATTGATTTTTTTGGTGTGTTCTGGGGTATTATATGCATTGGGTTGCTATTTAGTGGACAGTTGGGGGGGGGGTCTATTTGGGCCTTGAATTACCATAACCTATTTCATCTCTGTCCAGACCTGACTAGGAGGCTGTTTGTCATTTTACATGTTCCTAAAGCAATTGCACATTGTACAGTAGGTTTTCTTATTCCAACTCTAAGCTAACAGACAAGTACATAACACTGGTGGGAATATCTGTAATGGTTCCTTATTGAGTCAGAGTCTTGTTATACAGTTGATGGACAGTTGATGTAGAAATGTAAAGATCTTCTGTGTTCTGCCCATTGGATCACTACAGTTTGTCCATCTACATTGCTTTACTATTCAGCAGCCTGTCACATGGATCAGCTTTAGCTCCCCTATAACTCAACTGCAGCCACATTTACTCTTTACTTATTCACCCCATCCGGCTGACACTGTGCACCTACGGGCATCTTTTTCTACTTCATTCTTATAAAAGATCATGAATTTCCACTTCTTATACAGACGAGCCAAACTGAAAGGTTTTTATAAAGGAGGGATTTATATGATATTGACCATTTTTCTTTTCCCTTGTTTGTGCTCTTGATATTTAGTTCTACCCAAACAATTGCTCTATTCTGTCTTTTTACTCAGGGCTATGCTCTTCTCATTCCTCTGTGTAACCAGCTATATGCTTTTCTGATGGAGTGTGGGGACAAAACCAAGCTTTACAAACTAATAATGGATGAGGGGAAACTGGACATGTAGACCATCATGTAAGTAATGTAGAAATTGAAATAGAGGGAGACTTTCAGAGACACTTATCAAACAGATATCAGTTACACAGGGCTGAAAGGGGCACCAAGTTCACCCTACTGGGTAATTTCTAAATACAGGTATAAATTTTCAGTATTATGGGAAGACTGTCTCCTATAAGAGTCAATTTTACACAGTTAATTCTAATTTTATTTCATTCCAACACAGTACCTTGTGCGGGAATGGGATTGAATACAAAATACTTGGGATTTCTCTGTAATTTGGATCACCATACCTTAAGTCTATTTAAAGCATTCAAACATTAAGTAAACCCAATAGGATTGTCTTGCCACCAATATGGCATGGCCAACAATAAATGATATGGTGCTTGGGCTCCACTGGATCACTTTTATATTATCCATACTGAATACAATGCTAGTTTACCAGAGTGTGTTTAGCCAATGGATAATATATTGAAAAGGAGCAGGTGGTCAGTTGTATATAAAGGTGAGCGATCAGGTTCAGTTCCCTTTTAGCCATTTTCAGCTTTTGGGAGAAGGAATGATTTCTGATTAAGGAAAATTGTAATAGACAATCTATTCCAGGCCCAAAGATATCATGTTCAATCATGCCAACCAGATGTACTGCAAATGTCCTTTCATGGGAAAGATCAGTGCTTCATTTCCTGCTCTGTGACACCTGCCTAAGGTAGGTATGGAGTAGCTGGTGCTCCCCAGACTTGTACAAAGTAGGCTAAGATATGTGCTCCAGCTGGCTTGCCCCAGGTTAGACAGAAGTGCTTGAGACTTAACTCCAGATGAAGTCCTCCTCCTCTAGTCATTCCGAAAATGAAATCCCCATAATAAAGGCAAGGCTTCCAGCTGTAAAACATCAAAGAGTTCCCTTTAGGATTATCCCTTTACTGGTAGCTGAGGAAAGGGAGGTTCCCCAGTTAAGCAAAAGGGGAAATTAAAGTTGAATTGCTTTGTCATGACTACAGGTCTAGACTCCTTGGCAAGGCTTAGGACTTTAAAAAATGAGCTGGATAAACAATGAACCAAATAATTTCTGAAGAACAGTATGATTGAAGAGATGGAAGGTTGTCGGCACCTTGTCTTGGACACGCCATGTGCATACGTTACAGTACATATTCACTGGTTCTATATCAGGGTTTCCGAAAAGGTAGATGGGGATCTACCAGTAGACCTTTAGCTGGGGATCAGTAGATCTCAAGATACTGTCAACAAACAGCTTGTCTATCTCACCCTCCTGTTTCATGATTTTCATTGAGCTATACAATAGCAATATACAATAAATTCTATTATAAATCAATGATTGACAGCTGAGATTTTTCAATGAGTTTACAATAGCTATGACTGCTTTAATAAAAAAAGAATTTGGGTTTCATGTTTAATTTGAAATGGACTTTTATTATACAGCTTTTTATGTCTGGGTGACAGGTCCCCTTTAAGTGTCCCATCACTAGTTGCACTGAGCATCATTTTTGTGTTAGGCTTAATAATGTAGTCACACATACAGTACTGTACATTTTCCCTGCAACTAACCCAGCTCTGCTACTTACAAACATAATAAGTAGCAAAGATAGTTAGTGGGTTTAATTTCTTTTTAAAGGGGTTGTTCACCTTTAAATTAACTTTTAGTAAAAGAGCGATATTCTGAGAACATTTGCACATGGTTTTCACTTATTTGTAGTTTTTAGTTATTTAGTGTATTCAGCAGTTCAACAGTTTGCAGTATCAGCAATCTGGGTGCTGGGGTCCATGCATTGATATGAATAAGAGACTGGAATATGAATAGGAGAGGCCTCTTATTAAAAGAAGCAAGAACAATAAATATTAAGCCTTAGCAGAGCATTTGTTTTTAGATGGGGAACCCCATTTCAAAACTGGAAAGAGTCAGAAGAAAGAGACAAATAATTAAAAAGAAATAAGAGAAAAATGAAGGCCAATTGAAAGGTTACTTAGAATAAGCCATTCTATAAAATGGGTCAACCACCCATTTAAATGATTTTTAGTAGACAAGATATGGAGATCCCTTATCCAGAAAACCCCAGGTCCCAAACATTTTTGATAACCGCAGTCAGGCGTGATCCTTTTCCTTTCTCCAGACTGCTTCTAATATCATACATCCAAAAAATGTTCTTTTCGAACGTGACTAAAGATCATCGAAGGGGTTTCTCACTCCTGTTATAAAGGAAAGTGCCTCTTCCACGTTAAATCATATCGGAACGTGCTGCATGCATCTGAAAAATGTGAAATTTCACAAGAGTACCTCAATTATTCCACTCTGCTATAAATCTTTAATACTCTTTGGCCCCTCTGCCGAGATTTGCCTATTAAAAACATGTGTCTGAGAGTGATGAATGATGCCTCCTTTATTTAATTGAGCAGATTGTACATCTAGGGAAACAGCTCCTTTTATCAGATGTTGAAGGCCGCCTCTAGCCAGGCTTTATAGGATCATAAAAGCATGTTTTATCACAATTGGAACAGCGTCCAGTGGATGCAACGTTTCAGCATTAAGGCTCATAGTGATTGGTATACATGCACCGCTTCAATGTTGAGATGGTGGTCATCACAGGTATATTGGTGAACCCCAACCAGAGGTTTGTGAACAACATGTTGCTCACCAACCCATTGAATGTTGATCCAAGTGGCCTCAAAGCAGGTGCTTATTTTTGAATTCCTGGCTTAAAGGCAAGTTTTGGTTGCATACAAGTAGGGTTGCCTCCAGGCTGGTATTTTACCAGCCTAGCAGGGAAAATACCTTCCAGGGCTGGGGCCGGCATTACAAAGTTACAGGCAATGTAGTTGCCGGTAAATTTGCAATACCGCAAAGTGCAGCCCCTTGCCCTCCCCGATCCACCCTGCCACCAGTGCCGGATTTTCCTTAGCGCGCCCATAGGCCCAGCAGTTGTTTGTCGCCCCTGTCTCCTCCCTTTTATTTGCTCAAATTTTCATCATCAGTGGGAATTGGCTCACAGGAAATTTAAATTTTCTGAACCAATGTGAGTGTGGTTGGGCAGCATGCCCAAAAACATACCTGTCTCTTACTCTTAATTCTTCCCTAAGACTTTTTCGAACATCTGGTGATATCATCCCGCCCCTCACTGTCATCATCTTTCCCCCATATACGCATCGCCCCGCCTCCTGGTGTGTCACCACCCCCACTGGCCGTTAAGAATATATTAAAAAGGTGGCAACCCTACATACAAACCATGTGTTCTGTCAAATAAAGCCTCCTGTAGGCTGCCATTCCACATAGGGGGCTACCAGTCACAGCTGTATTTGGCACCCCCAGGACCTTTTTGCATGTATATTTTGCTTTCCAACTTTTTTTACATTTGAATGCATCTCATGGGTTAAAAAAGGTTGGGTACCCCTGAAGGTACATACATCTATTTTGCAAAGTTTTGCAGCCCTAGCATGTGCTGATTATTAAACTGCTCTAATTACAATGCTACAGACACATGAATATTGTACCTAACCTGATGATCCAATATTAGCTCATGCTTTCTGCCCTGTAAGTTCCTCCACCACCACACCATCAATAAATGCCCTACCGTTCCAAAATAAACACATTACAGGGGTATTCTTTGGTCCACCCTGAATTCCATGAGACAACCATTCCCAAGTTCCAGGTGAACGGGAGCAGGGGACTCTGGTTCTTAATTCCCATACCATAGCATGACCTAACATCTTGTAGAGCTGACTTAATTAGTGATGCTATTATTGTGTGTGGATAAGTTCTGACATACTTTCAAGATTTCAGCACCTCTGTACATTGCAGATTTCTTTCCATTGAGACAGAGGATCATGTGTTGGTGTTTTTTGGATAACGGCCTATAAAACTGGGCTACGCACAGCATGAATGCAACAAGTTCTAGTGAGGCAAGAGCACAGCATGTGGGAAAATAATATTTCTTCAATGCTGGGCCAATCTGCCCAAGATGCTCTAGTATAGTACCTTAGTCAGCTAAATGTCTGGCAGGACATCCAGGGCTAGCCGTTTTTTTTATTTCAGAGCATTTTAAAAATAATAAGCAGTCACCAAGAGGACAGTCATGTGATGATTCTTTTACAAAATGGACATCTTTTATGCTTTTTATGAGTTTCTTTATCCAGCCTTGGCTTGAAGCACATGCAAAGTATGGCACTATAACAGTGGGAAGTTTGGACACTTTATGTCTACATGGATGATGGCCCAGCACATGGTTTTGGAAGCCAATGTAATGTAACTGGATCAAGTAACAAAACTCAAACAAGGGCTGGAAAACAACCAGTGCTGGCTGCTTGGTGCTTGGTATTCCTTTATATATTGCAAAAAATTAGTAATTTTATGGTGGTATTATCTGGTTTTCATCAAATTTGTGAATTTTGGATGCACGGGAAGAGATGGAAAGAGAATCAGGTCTGCGAGGCTCTGTACATTGCACATGTGAGCAAAAGCCTCCACGAAAATCCCCTTTAACCCAAGCATTCAGGGATTAAGAGCAATCGAGACATGGAATACTTGAAATCCAGGTATTACCCGTTCCCATCTGTTACACGTTTCATGTGAGTAGCGCTGCTTATTAAAAAGTTCACCAGTACTATTCTGCTTTTTTTTTTTTGGTATGTAAGCAACCTTATAAACGAATTAATTTTAAATACAGTAATTTTCTCCTTACCTTCACTGATCTATATCCTTAGACTATGTAAGTGTAAGCTATATAAATAAGTGTAAGTGTAAAGGAAAAGGTATAATTCACACAAACCTTTTAATAACTTTCTTTTGAATTGCATGCTTGAGTTAGCATTGCCTTAAATTACTCTACGTATTCTAATACATATTTTGAGAAGACTGAAACAGCTCTGTCATTGGTTGGGAATCAACCCTTGATCTGTAGGGAATATCCAAAATAATGTAATTGTACTTTGAGCATTAAGCTTTTGGGCCCCACAGACTCAACAGTGACACTGGACTTCTGACATGAGATCATGGGCAGTTCACTGGGGTTTGCTTGTCTACACCAACATCTTAATAAAGAGAAGTAATACATTTTCTATTACTGACTCATCTGTTGGTCAGCCATGAGGATGGGGTCAGGTTATTGCAATATGAAGACTTGGAGGTCCCAAACCATATTCATCTATAAAGGCCCGCCAAGGTCTTATTGCAATAAGAGTATGAAATAACTCTTGTTTTATCATATATATCGGATTTTAGTCAAAAAGGGCACAACATATTATTTACAATTTGGTGACCAGCAGGGTAGAATCCTACATTGGGTGGGGATAGGGTTGCACGTCGCTAAATTTTCACCAGCTCAAGTCAAGTCTCGTGCAACAAATTAACTGGTAATGAAATTGTGGATAAATTTGTAATCTCCAGAGGTTTTTCCTCAGACCATCCCACTGGCCTGCTAATCTCCCTCACCCTTCTTCCCCTCTAATTCACCCTTGAAATAACCTGAAATTGGTCAGGATTCTAATGGAATATCTCTATCTTCTGACCATGCTGGTGGTCGGCAGGTAACCTGCAGAGATAGTTGGATTCTGATGTTGGCTGCCTTAGTTATATAAAAAATGAGGAATTTTTCTCCACATTGGGTGATCTAATAAGATTTGTTGTCACTTCCAGTTCACTGCTTGGTAGGTCCACGTCAAGAGTTGGTCTTGTTAGGGATATGCCAGTATTCCATCAAAATAGATTTAAAGAGAACAGAAAATAATATTACTTTAGGCTTTTGCCTGAATGTGGTTGATGATATGAAAATGCCAGGGCTCAATTTTATTTCCAGGTCACTTGTCAGGGAGTTTACTTACTGTCTGACTGAGCTCTACCAAACAAGTTTAAGTTATGTGATATAATAAATTTTCAGCCCTAAAAAATTTATACAAAAGTCAAAATTTTCAGTATACTTAGCAGCCTTCGTTAAGATTTTCCAAGACAGAAGAATATATACAAAACCTTAAGTTTATGCGACTAGGAAATGACTACATTTACAGATTTGTAATAAAGTAATACTGTACATAAAAACGCTTGAATAAAATTCCAAAAAACAGAAAAAAACAAACTCATGAACGGGATGGGGAATGACTGCATGCTTCTCTGTTTTCTCTCTGTCAGCACATGCTAGAGAAATGGAAGTTCTCTAAAATCGTCTTCTGCCTACCCCTAGTCTGTGTTTGCACCCTCAGTCTTACTCCCCTTCTTTCCCCCTTCACCCACCCCTTCCTCTTCTGCCCACCCTCCTGTCACCCACCTCTCCTTCTCTGGCCGGCCTGGCCCAGGCCCTGATAAGAGGCACAGGATTAAGCACCTAAAGTCATCTGAACTTCAGCCCCAATTCTTAAAGGAGAACTACAGCTTATCTAAAGGCAACCACAGTCCTTTAGCAGTAAAGATCTGGGTCTCCAAATATGCCCCAGTAGCTCCCCATCTTCTTTTCTGTGGATTCATTGATTCACATACTCTGTGCTGCTGTTACTTACTGAGCTTAGCAACTACTCACAATATACAGTAAACATAGTGTAATAGAAATATAGTCACAATATAAGGCTGACTAGTCATTCATACAGATAATTACTGCATGGCAGAACAGAAACCAGTGAAATTTGCATCAGAATTTAATAATCAGCCCTGTAGCATCAGCTTATGTTACAGACAATCTATTTTCTGATAATTTGTGACAATCCCTAAGCTTATCTGGTGACACCCTGTGACCAAGTTTAAAGTCTTGGGTAGTTGCTGCTATTGAGAAGCTGAAGCTTTAGGCTGGTGCAATAAATTCAGTATATAAAATATGACATTTGTGACCATATTCCATTTTAGGATTTAGTTTTCGTTTAACTCTCTTTTAGCACCTCATGATAGTGTCATCTCCCCACTCACTCCCTGTGGCTCTACAGCTCCCCCCATCGACTCTGCAACTGCTCCAATATACTTGGCAACTTCTTTTATCCTTGCTGCAACTTCTCTTTATCAGCAACCTAGACCTCCCCCACCATCACATGCAAAACTTGCCTGAAGTTTAGGGTCAGAGATTGAGGAGGCAGAGGAGGTATGTGCTTCGGGTGCTTGAACCACCTTCTCCCACTATTGTGCTCTAGACAGAAAGCACACCAGGCCCCCCATTAGAAAAACGTCAGCTTCAACTGCATGTATTAGAGGAAGAAGCAGTTTGGCCTCCCCTTTCCCCAATAAAGTTATACTACTGGTTCTTGGCATGTACCTCTTCACACATTGAGGGGGTGACGAGATGGTGGTAGGTGACCAAGTGAACAAGAGAGGGAGGTAGTAGACAATCAAGCACACAAGCTAGGTGAGTGCAGATAAGGTCTTTCCCTCGGGTGCTACTAATACTTGGCCTAGATCTCTGTGCAGCATAGAAGACTATAGGGAGCTAATGGGGCAAGTCATAACATATGGTTTACCATGTCTAGACTTATTCTGGGTTGAGCTTTAGCTCTCCTTAATTTATATAATCTTTATCAGGGTTGTACTGGGTAGGCTGGACAACGGGAAAGAGTATGCTTGGCTGTAGGCCTCATGGGATGTGTTGGGTTTTAAGCAGAAGGGAATATATGTGGGGTATGTCACATGATGTTTCAGAAAGATGACAGGGTGCAGGTCCTGAGGTGGTGGCCCCTTTGGATCCCAGATGGACAATGATCCCAAAAACGCAGGTTTGAACTCTTGACTACAACCACACAGAATAAGAGCACCCTAACCTCAATATATCTGCTACTTTTGCTCTCAGCCTTGCACGCACAGAAAGAAAGGCCATATATGCCCAGGCAGCTTGCAGCATTAAATCTTTCTCCTTGCGCCTAGCCAAAATACCAGGGCAAAGGAGAGCTAGCGATGGAAGGGATAGAAAAATAAAATGGCATAAACTGTTGCGGAGAAAATGAGCCCTTAATTTAAACCAGATTGCAGACTGTGCAATTTGAGTCTGAAAGCAAACAAAAACCGAAGATGGTTTTTATTATTCAGCATTCCCAGGTTAACAAAAACAGGAAAAGGGGAGAAGAAATTAAAAAAAAAAAAAAAAAAAGATTCCTGGCATGGATATATAATTCTTGTACATTTACTTTGGATTTGTGTGTGCGTGTTATAGGGAGGTAGGACGCGTGCTTGGTATGCATTTCATACTTTCAGGCTTATTGGGGGGACCTCTTGGGACCCATGAAATGAAAAGGATTTAACAGTGCATTTCCGCCCGACATATCACAAAGGCTATTGGGAATGATTGAATACAGGTAATAACTAAGGTGGGAGACTGCTGGGTACAACAGATATATAGGTTGGAAGTAATAAAGTGGAACCAGGGTGGGAAGTGGGTGGAGTCTTGGCAGGAAGTGGGTGGGGTGATGGGCCCCTCTGAAGATTTTTTTGCAGGGGGGCCCAGCGCAATCTAATTTCACCACTGCTCCCATTGGTTCCAAATTCTGTTGCATAGTCTATAACAGTCAGGTCCGGACTGAGTATTAAAATAGGCCCTGGCTTTTCAGGTACACAGAGGCCCAAACAGCCCCCACCAGCCTACTAAATAGTGACTTTCTATGGCATCCTATGGCAGCCCTTCTGGTATTTTCCAGAACCCACAGATTGCCAGCCCCGGCCTGCTAACAGTAGACCCAAAAAGAGCCCAACGTGGGCAGGAGTTAAGGAAGAAAAAGTCATCCCGGGTGGGCAAACTAGGGTGTAACCCTTATTCTAAAAACCAAATGTGAGGAGGAAATAACTGTTGCACTTTACTGTGGTGAGGATAACACATATGGATGCGTGCTGCAGTCTTGGGATTCAGAAAGAAAAGAGTTAAAAATGTTGGGAGGTCAAGGGCTGAATCTCCATGAAAGAAATCAAAGCAGAAATCTGGGCTTGTGTTCCTACGTTGTGTGTCCAAGTGTTGGATTTCAGTTGGCTCATGCCAGCAGCACTTGGGCAGAGGCACGGCTAACAGGGAGACAGCAGATGCCAACAATTAATTTCTAGGGACTGATTTCCAGTAAGGCTGCGGACCACAAGGCACCGGAATGCAAAATTAAGACCACGAATATTCCTGTTTGTACAAGGTTTATTGATCGGTGGAGGTGTACAAGAGATCATTCTTCTTTTGCAATCATTTTTAATGCTATTTATAATAAAACAGAATAAATCATGTAAGACTAAAACGAATCTGCATGGTCTCACAACATGAGAAGTGTGCAAGAGATCTATGTGCATACTATTTAAAGGCACACTAAAAAGGAAAGCAGCCCCTACGGCTACATGTTAGGACTGCAGATGTAACTCTGAATGTGCAACAGAACTTTCCCATAAAGTATATGGCATATGTTGTTTGTCATTGTCAAGTAAATATCAACAGAGAGTCCTAATTGCTGAACGTTAACCCAAACAGGGCACAGTGATCTTCAACCTATGACTTCAACTGAACCACAGCCAACTCCCAGCAGATGTTGGTTGTAATTCATGGTGGGAGTTGCAATTCAGCATTACTTGTGGAGGATGAAGGTAACTGCAGTAGCAGGGATGCCTGCTTAACATGAAAGGCTTTCTCAATGTGGATTGGGTGGGGGGGGTTGTCTTGGTTCTAGAAAGGTAGATTTAAGATGGTGATTTTTCCCTTCACAGTGAGTAGGCACCAGGTAAAAACCTGGTGGGCTCCACTGACCCAGACCCACACCAGTCTACTGCCCCATGATCTCTCACCCCAGCCCATTGCATCCACAACTAGAGGACCGGTACGTACTGGTGGCCCAGAGGGGGGTTGCAACTGGCCCCTGTGGTGAAAGCCCTAGTTATCCCAAAGTCCCTTCCCAGAGACTATTATCCAACTGCTACTATAGACACCATCTCTCCCTACTATACCTGCTATCCCACAGTCACACTCCCTTCCCAGACACTATTATCCCACTGTTACTATAGACACCATCTCTCCCTACTATACCTGCTACCCCACAGTCACACTCCCTTCCCAGAGACTATTATCCACTGTTACTATAGGCACCATCTCTCCCTACTATACCTGCTATCCCACAGTCACACTCCCTTCCCAGAGACTATTATCCACTGTTACTATGGGCACCATATCTACTATATCTGATATCCCACAGCCGCTTCCCAGAAGCTGCCATTAGACTAACGGGGTGAAAATAAGAAAATTAAGGCAGATAGAGCAACTAGTCGAGCTGTTGTAGAATGCTACAAATAGTTTCTTGCAGTGTAAAAACCCATTGTCCTATATATTGAATCAAGTGAACTGTCACTGTGTGGAGACACAAACAGTGCCTGACAAACACTGAATTGCACTTCTGTGCACACTTTGTGTGTTTGTGTGTGTATTTGGTACCACGCTATACAGACTTACAATGTAGATACAGTTTATGTTTGCCTCTAGTCTAATATAAAGCCCCTAGGCATGCTGATTCTTGGGACCCTCTCCTGGGTTGTACATGCCTTTGCCCATTACAAATCTTTTATTCTCTTCTTCCCACTTGTCCAGCGCTCAGAAAAATGCTGGAGTGTCATAAATAAAAGATAAAAAAGCAGGAGTGCAGCGCTTTCATCTACCCTCACTGATTCTGCCTATGTTCTCATGACCTCATACTTGTTATCTTTCTTGTGCTTTTCAATGGATAACACGTTTTTCTTATATAAACTTCTGACAGATTTCTTCAGGGCTTTCCCTATGGAATATGTTTATACTTTCTATACAAAAGGTCTCTCTTGAACTTCCCAGTTCTAACTAACCTGACCTACTTTTCTCTGTTACTCTCTAATGGCAGTAGGTGAACCCACCGAGCCTCTTCTGCAACTGCACAAAACAAAGAAAGTTCCTTTCGTACATCATTTATTCAGACTTCTCAGCCTTTTCCTGGTAAAGGATTTCAGGGAACGAACACAAAATAATGAGTTCTAGGCCCAAAAACTACTACACTTGCAGAGACAGGGAGGCGTTCTTCCACTTGAATTGAAAACCATAGAGGATCAAATTAAAGTATGGGTTTAGTTCTCCTTTAAGGTGGCCATGCATGATTATATCAGTCCTTTAGACCAACCTTTAAAGGAGTACCCCAATTTTTTGCGATTTCTTAGCCTGTTGTCTGCACATGATTTATGTCTTGGGGCAGGGTTTTTAACTTATGGGATGCCTATTTATCGTCTGATCTATTGCTCTGAATAGCTGTTTTCAATGCAGATCATTAAGAGTTAAATTTTATAGCACTAAATTCTGCTCTCAATGAGTATCTAGAAATCTGGAGATGTGCCAGCATGGGTTTTCCTTTTCAATTTTATTGTAAATTGCAAATTTGGCTCCCAAAAGACCTTTTGGCATGTTTGTGTTGCCCTCTAACCTTCTTTACATGTGAATGTGGCTCATGGCTACAAATGGTTGGGGACCCCTGCTCTAACCACTAATTGAGCCCCCCTCTAGAGCAATGGTTGTCAAACGTCTTTAGTTTAAGTCCAACTTAAAGGTCTACCTTTTTGCCCCCGTTAGCTCATGAAACAGGTGCAGATATAGAAAAATATCAGTGTATCAGTCATTCAGCCATATAATCTACGGCAGCAAATAAGACATCCCCTCACATCTCACCCTTACTGACCATTAAGATGGGCTTTCAGGTTTATCTAATGTCTATTTTATCTCTTTAACTGGCCTTCAGACTTCAGTCTCCCTGCTCAATGTCTGTACACCACTGCACCTGGGTGATGGATGTGATGTAAAAATCATAGTAGGGACACATCATTACATATTTCCAGTTCTCTAAAGCTGAACCAGAGTGGTTGAATACAACTTTATAGAGTAGCAGTAAGTACTCTGGTTAGTGCTTGGTAAAAACTTCCCTGGTCTTTGTTCTGGTGTCATAGTTTCAGGTTTATAATCTAATCCTTTTGGCTTTTGCCCCTGACTTTGTTTACTGCTTGCCTTGATCTTCACTCCTCAACAGTCTCTAGTTACCAGTTCTGTACCGATACCACCAGAACATTGTCCATTGACTTTACCATTGCTCTATTTATACTTCATTTCCTCTTTGAGCTGCCAGTTTAAAAGCTTATTTGCAGTGTGGCCAATTCTTGGAGCTCACCTGTACCCAAGGGTTCAAACTGCACCCAAGGCATCAACCTGTGGATATATTTCCCAACGTTAAACATCCTATAACATCCCTATAATACGGTTGACCTAAACAATTTGGTTCTTTTTAGGGGTGTTTGAGTCACAACTGCCTGTTCGGGTTTTAGCCTTGTGAAACCCGAACAATAATCTGGCCATTATATATAATTGGGTTGTCTCCTGACTGGTTTTGACCTAAACAATTCTGTTCTTCTTAGGGGTGTTCGGGTTTCAGCCTTGTCAAACCCAAACAATAATCTGGCAATTAACCACCTCTGATGTCAAAATCACTCTCACATGAAGCACAAACACACACCTCCAATGCCATAACCTCAGCTTTATATATCAACCGATACCGGTCATCCCTCACCCTTGTTCTGTTTTTGCTGAAGTGAAAGATGGCAGCCCTACTTTATAAATGCAGCAGCTCATTATCAGGGGTGACTGAGAAGATTCCTTTGAAGTGTTGTGGGACCAGCTGTGACAGGTAATATTAAAGTGAATCTGGCTTCCTATTTTTCTTTAGTGCCAGAAATAACAAAAAAAAACAAAAAAACCCCAGATATTTCTTAAAGGGCAAGGAAAGGCAAAGAAATAAAATCCCGTTTTACTTTCTTTAATGAAAAAGAAATCTATCTCCAATATACTTTAATTTAAAAATGTGTACCGTTTTAATAAGAAACCTGACTGTATGCAGTGAAATTCTCCCTTCATTTACTGCTGTGGATAGGAATTGTCAGACGGTCCCTAACTTCTGGCAGGGAAACAATCATACTTATGAACAGCAGGGGGAGCCCCTGCCTTACTTACCAGCCATGCAGAACTCAAACAGCTTTGTTTTTTGATCATTTATGACAATCCCTAAGAAGCCCAGACCACACTGAGCATGTGCACAGTCTTGGTCTTGCAAAGATATATAACAAAGTTACAAGATGACAGCCCCCTGTGGCCAACTTTGAAAGCATAAATCATTTGTTTGATTAGGCTTGTGGTGCAGTAAGTTCATGTTTATGTTTAGTATACAAAATACAGCATTTCTAGCCTTATTCTATTTTACACTTTCCTTGCCCTTTAATTACAATAATTGGCCCAACTCATTCAGCTCACGTTGACAAGGGATGTCATAATGTCCCTTATATCATCATATTGATGGACTACAGGTTGGTGGGAGCCCTTGTCCTGCAGAGAGAGATATACGTAGGGAAAAAAGGGGATGACAATATGTTCCAAAATCCCATATAAGTTTTTTAAAGCAGTTAAAAGCTGGCAATCTGTGTTAGGGATTAAAAAGTATCTGTTCCTTAACATCTGGAGAGTGCATGGACTGAGTAAGCAGGAAAATGAATTAGGTCCCTCCTGGAAATCATTTTGTGTTTTTACTGTTACAAAATCTCACAGTGTAATGCCATTCTTAAAGGGACTCTCTGTCATTTCCTTATCCCGTTGGTGGTCTTAAAACCAAGAGGGTCAAACAGGTGTTTGCTGTATCACATTAGTAAGCGAGTGAATCATCAGCTCTCACACACACAAGCAAAACACCCACAGTTAAACTTTATAGGCTCTAAACAATGAGCATGGGTGTTGCTCAGAAATTATTCATTCACTGCAGATCATTTGGATCCAAAAAGTTTTAGGGGTTTTTTTTTGTTTAAAAACTATTAGCCAAAGTCAGGAAGTTGTTATTCCATAACAGCTGGAGGCATACAAATGTTACTTTCTAGTTTGGGTCAAATCAAAATATTTTGGGGGAGCCTGATCAGGGCCGCCATCAGAAATCACGGGGCCCCATACAGCAACATTTTGCAACATTTTCTGGGCCCTGCCCACCCCAGATAACTACCACCCACACCACAGTAAAAAGTCCACACTAGTGCTAAGAACAGTAAACCCCGTCACTCCATTGGTGGTCAGGGCCCCCTTATAATTAGAAAAAAACATTAGAAAGCCAAGGCCTCCCTACAAGTTAAAAAAAATCAGGCCCCCCTCTATAAATTAAGAAAACAAACTATTGGCACCAAGGCCCCCATAGAAGTTTTTTTAAAAACATTGGTGGTCAGAGCCCCCGTACAAGTTAAAAAAAAAATCATTGGTGATCATGGCCCCCCTTATAAAAAAATTGCTTTAAATGGCGGTACGCCAAACATTAAACCTTTAAATAAATATTCCAGCACACTGGGCAGCAGCCTACACCAACCCACTGAATGTTGCCCCTAATCTCCTCAATGCAGGAGCTTAATTTTGAATTCCTGGCTTGGAGGCAACTTTTGTTGCATAAAAAACACATTTAGTGCCAGAGTCTCCTGTTGGTTGCCAGTCTACCTAGGGGCTACCAAATAGCCACTTCTTTGGCAACCCCATGAGGTTTTTCATGTTTGTATTGCTCCCTAACTCTCTTTACATTTGAATTTGGGTCTCAGGTAAAGAAGGTTGGGGACCCCCGCTGTAAAGTTAGCTATGGGCTGTAATGGTAGAAGAGGTATATAACTAGCACCCACCCCTCACCATGGCCCTTGCAGACCTCTCTGTCTAAAGGTTTTAGTACAGGTATGGGACCTGTTATCCAGAATACTCAGAACCTGGGGTTTTCTGGGTAACTGATCTTTCTGGATCTTCATACCTTAAGTCTACTAGAAAATAAGTTCAACATTAAATAAACACAAAAGGATTGTTTTGCTTCCAGTAATTATTCCTTAATCTGGATCCAGTGCAAGTTCCTGTTTTATCCTTACAGAGAAAAAGGAAATCGTTTTAAAAAATTTGGATTATTTGGTTAAAAATGGAGTCTATTGGAGATGACCATTCCCTAATTTGGAGCTCTCTGGATAACGGGTTTGTGATCCCATACCTGTACAGAAAAAGCTTCTTTTACTTTAAGGCATCTTCCCTTTGTTATTTCATTATAGCAAATCCTACAGTCTTATTCTATGTGCCCCAGGCAAGTGCCTACTACAGTGCTTTTTTATAAATCCAGTCTTGGATGACCCCTATCCCCCCCCAAACCATGATATTGGTCTGTGATGTCTCTGTAAACCAGCTTTCTTTGCTTTGAGCACACAAATAATGTCCCTTGGTACTTGTAATACAAAGGCTTTTCAACAGCCTCCCTCCTCGTTGATTGGACAAATGAATTGTTGACTCTCTTTCTTACATAATCTATTTATCTGTACAAGGAGGCTACATGCTGAATGGGCCCAGGGACTGATAGGAGGCAGATGTTGGGAAGATTAGTAGACTACAAGGCCAGAAGCCACGAGAAAAAAAAACCTCCAGGAGAAAAAGAAAAAAATAACAGCTGGAGTACAGTTCCAGAACAGAAGCACAGAACACACATTAACTGTGAGACACAGTTCCATCCGGATTAGCTGTGGCATATTGTTAGCAATAATGTAAAAGTCCTGAAGCAGCTAAAACTGAATTAAAGAAGTCAGGTGGAATATAAGGGAAAATGGACATTGGCCCCAAACTGAAAGCTGTCCAGTTTGAAGGCTGAAAGTTGACCTCTAAATATATGGGATCAAATGCCCACTACATTACACTTCCCAGTACAACCAATATGGAGTGCAGATCACTTGATAAGCAGAACCAAGTGCTGACAAATTATGATGGATGCAAGGACAGTTTATATCAGATTCCATGCATGCATTTTTTCCATTTAAATTAAAGGTCAGAAGGACTTTACAAAGCCTTGTCCTGGAAATGTGAAAGTATGGCTTCACAAAATCCCCAGGGAAAAATTATATCTGAAAAGAAATTAGAGGTCATATATGTAGACCCTAGACAGAAGGGCACGAGCACAAAGGGGTGCAAATGTGTACCTTTTACTGTCAGACTGGCCACAGGGATACCAGGAAAACTCTCCATGGTGGACCCTTCTGCTTCAAACCATTTCCTCTTCATCTTGTGTTGGATAGAGAAATTGGGTCATGTTGGGCAAAAACTTTGGAAACCTAGATATCATCAGTGAACAGTTTAGATCTTTCTCCATGCCTAAATCATGATTTTTGGATTTTATCTCCAAGAGGGTAAATATGCACCAGGTCTAGAAACCAATAGCAAGCCAACAAAGTCATCAAATGCCTAATAAATTCTTATCATCAACTGAATGCTATAGGTCACTAGACCTGGTGGAGTGATATATTAACAGCCTTGATGCCCTCAAATAGAACTGTTGAGTTCACTTCCCTGCCTTCACTCGCTTCTTATTCATTTGAATGGGTATAACAGGTTGGCAATATTAGACATCACTCGGGGATGGCATACATTTTTAATGGAGCATGTGTTTTTTGGTGTGTTTGGGGGGCTAGTGGGGCACCTGGATTAGGGCAACAATATTAATTTGGCCAACTCTGCATGCTTATTAACATTCTGGTCTAATCTGTTGCAGGGCATGGCCATATACTGGGGCCTGGTGGATTTCTTCAGAATATAATAGAACATAAACCCTGGTTTTATTAACAGATCGGGTAACAGATACAGGAAAATCTCAGTGGATCAGTCATTCAGTCATTGTTCTATTAATATCTAGGGCATCAAGTAAATGTTCACCACAAATATATCCCCATGATTGACCTTCAATCTGTACTTTCAGGTGTAGATTCTAGGAGACAGTTTTGTAGGATATCCTGGAGAGGCAAATGTCTTGGGCCCATAAAATAATTTTGCTGTGAGGCCCAGTATAACAGCGCTGGTATTGCTCAATATAGTTGAGTTCTAAAGACCCACAAAGAACAGCAGCTTTTCCAGCTGGGTTGTAAGGAATGTGGGATTCAGTTCAGCCCAATTTCAAAAATCTTTCCAAGGCCAAACCAAATCTCTACCCTTATTCAACTGCAATTATTGTTTTATTTCACAAAAGTCCTTGGATTTAGTTCAGCAGTCACCAAATATTTAGCGGTGAATGTAATCAAAAGTGTGATTCAAAAATTTGAATTATGCACTTCCCCTTTTCCCTGTAAACATGTCAGAAATAAGGATATTTTGCACAAATAGTATAAACGTAATCATCTGGATTGACCTACAAGAAGCTGTTTTACTTCAATTTCCCATACGATCACCATTCACATGCGGCAGATTCCTTTCCACTTCAATGCAAGTTTTTATATCTGGTTGGTATCATTCTGGCATGATGGGGTTTTTGGT
>CM044445.1:9239871-9255288 GCA_024363595.1 Xenopus borealis
TTTCCAATATACATCAATCACCCCTTTTTTTGTGTTTTTCAAAGTCATGTGTTAATGTAAGTTTCATTAAAAAAAAACACAAAAAAAACACAAACCCTAGTAGTGGTAGTTGAAACTGTTGGAGGAGGCCTGACTTCTGTTTCCTTGTTTCAGGGGACAGAGCCAGGAACAGTAATGGGAGAGACTCACGCTGCTTTGGAAAGCAATTCCATTGACAAATAAACTTTAATCGCACTGGAAATGTCTAATGAATGTGCATTGGATAGTAAGTTAGAATGATATTCTCTATCAATGGACAAGGTTTTAGTTTTGGGTTTATATCCCCTTTAAGTCTACATTTAGTACATGCGTAGGGAGAGAACGTTTCCAGCTGATAAAGCTTGCTGTGTGTAAACCTGAATCTAATTCCTCCCTTTCCTCCCCTCTGAGCGCTGCTTGTTAGCAAACAGAGGCCCCATTCATAGTGACTGGGCCACAGACCCCTCAGTGTACCGCTGCCCTGCAATGTAAAATTCAGGGAGAATCTGGTATGTTTCCAGACTCACATAAACAAACGCTTGATCAAATGGTAGGCTCCTTGGACCTGCAATTTCCTACAGTAAGAGGGGGAAAGGCAGGGCTAGTTGTGCCCAAATTACTCTTGCTAATAGTGTTTGCTGGTAGAGAAAAGAAGCTCGGCTTTGCAGGGAAGGGGGGGAGGAGAACTCACAGTTCACCTTATGTTTGAATTGAACTCCCCGGGGCATCTGATTTTGGAAACATCTTGGGTTGAATTTTGGGAAATCAGAGCTACTCCTTTGGAGAGGAGAGTGGCAGGAGTCGGGATAGACACCGCTGGTCCTTACAATTCACCTGGTTGTATTAAGAGCAGAGGGCAGCAAGATGAATCTACTTTTGTCCATCTGTCTGACTCTGATAAGTGCATTGGGATGGACAGGAGGTGCCATACAATCTCCCAAGGAGCAGCTGAGCAATGGCACAGGCCTGAATCCATTGGCCAAGAATGGAATAAAACTGAGCCCTGGACATGGAAAGGATCCACCGAGGATTAAAACAGGATCAAGGCAAAGCCACGGCAGTCAGAGGATGGGATCCACGGGTAAGAAAAGCGCCAGGGGGAACTTGTGGACTCATCCAAAGGGCAGAGTACCTGTTATCATTACCTTTTGGGCCTGAGTAGTGGGAGATCACTTATAAACACTTCCATGGCTTTTATTGAACTACAATACCCAGAATCTTCAATATTGGCATTTTGTGGAGCTTCATTGCCTTACTATTCTCTTATAACATTCTCTCGCAGCTGCTGCCTGTTCCCCTTTATACTAAATACATTAACCTGATGCTAACTTGCCTTACTATGCGCATTTTCCCACAGTTCTAGCTTCTTCCCTCACACCGTCTCGCATTACAATACACACAATTTTACAGTTAGAGGCCCTTTCCCTGACATTGTCTTGCAATACTATATAAACAGTTTCACAGCTGTTGACCTTGATAAATCAGTGTTAGGACAGAGGCATATGGTTTATTGACTTTCCCATTGCGGAATTCTGGGGCTATGTGGGGCCTGGCAATGTCTAGTGTCTGGGGTGCTGGCCCAGTTGCACTCCTTAAAGGTGTTGTTCATCTTTAAATTGCAATTTTGTTTTATTATTTGTGGTTTTTGAGTGATTTAGATGTTTTTTCAGCAGCTCTCCAGTTTGCAATTTCAGCAATCTGTTTGCTAGGATCCAAATTACCCTAGCAACCATGTACTGAATTGAGTAAAAGACAAGGATGTGACTAGGGGGCCTGAATAGAAAGATGAGTAATAAAAAGTAACAATAACAAACGTGTAGCTTTACGGAGCATTTGTTTTTTAGATGGGGTCAGTGACCCCCATATAAAACTGAAAACGTCAGAAGACATTTAAAAAAATATTACAATAATATTTATTGCGTTCTGTTAAACTTTGCCTTTCTTTATTAAGGAAGAACTAAACCCTAAAATGAATGTGGCTAAAAATGTCATATTTTATGTACTGAATGAATTTGGCTAAAAATGCCATATTTTATATACTTCAAAAAAAGAAAAATAATGAAGAATTTAAAAGTTGATTAGAATAGGCCACTTAGGGAATCTGACACTTTTTGCTTCGCCGAAATAGTTGAGACACGGCTAAAAATTCCCCAAATGCACTCAAATCAATGGCCAATGTTTCTTTAGATTCACAACAATTTTTTGCTTGCTGTTTGCAACTTATGCCTGAAATGTCAAATCCAGTATAAGAAAAACATACCGGTTTGCAAATGGCTGTTGTTTTTGGCCTTAACCTAGAACGAGTAGTGGAGGTGCTTAAAGCATGGTGTAAGAGCAGCACCAGGGAGACGTAATTTGGCTCTAGAACTCCCCAGGTGATGCCCACCTAATGTAGGGACCACAGGGTCTATTTTACATCCACCAGTGGCTTCAACTGTAAAGGATCTGTTTTACATGTTCATCTCTATACTGGTGGGACTATTCCAACACATGCCTACTGTCTCCTAAGGTGGTTCCTGATTCTCTGGAAAAAAAGAGAACAAAGCCTGAGTTCTTTTTGATGATCTACAGTCTGAATTTATGGTTCTACCTCCATCTTTTCCTTTATTACAGGAAGTGTGGAATGAATGTGGAATTCAAACAGACAGGCTTTGGCAACTCCCTGGACTCATATGAATGTTTATTTGTGGTGGGAGAGTCCTCGGGATATATATATATATATATATATATATATATATACACACACACATATACTGTCTCAAGTTTATTACACATACCATTAGGCAAAAGAGATAGTATCTAAAAGAAAAAAAAAGCCAGTGGAAAAACATGTTACCATGGAAAAGGAACCAATCTTTATCAAACAAGACATCACAGCATGACATAGACTGAAGCATGACCAAAAGTATATTCTCCTCTCCCGCCCGTTGCATAAGCAAAAGACACTATCAGAGTGAGCAGGAACATTAGGACTGGCTGTGTTGGACTGGCCCACCAGGATTCCAGGAAAATCCCTGTTGGCCCAAGTGTTAGTGGGTCTATTTCATGGTCATTCCCTATTAACTTATGTGAAAAAAATGCTTAATAATGGAAGCATAAATTAAGTAGATATAAAAGAATAGGGGGCAAATTCACTAAGATCCGAAGATGTGCCAGCGACAGCTTTGCCGCACTTCGGCAGGCATAGTTTTGCCAGCGCTACGCAAATTCACAAAAATGCGAAGTTGCCCTCAAAGAGGGGAACGGTAGTGAAGTTGCACTGCAGTTACTCTGTCAGGCAAAGCAAAGTTACGCTAGCCATGCCTAATTTGCATACGGTGCCAAGTTAAGCATAATGGACGTATATTAAATTTGCAATCTTTTTCAGCCTATCACCCTTAAAAAAGTAAAAAGATGCCAGCGTTTTTTGGGACTTTGAAAAAATTTAAACTTTTTTTAAAGAAACTCCTGTCTACTCTATTGGACTTCGCCTGGTCAGAGGTGGTGAAGTCAAGTCTTGTGCAAGAGGTAACATTCAGTAAAATCCGTATTTAGCGTAATCTGAATTAGCGTAGTTATGTCCCTTCGTCTGTGTGCAACTTCGCCTGGTGTAAGAGTGCGTAGTACCGCTGGAGTCGGCAAAGTTACGCCAGTGAGCGTTCGTAAATCAGCGAAGTTCCGAAATGAGGTCACACTGGCGAATTAGCGCTAGCGTTTGACGCTTCACGCTTTAGTGAATTTCCCCCTAGGAGTGACAAGAGGAATAAAATTATATAATTTGGAAAGTGGGCCCATGGACTAAGGTTTTCTGGTGGGCCCATGGTCTAAGGTTTTCTGGTGGGCCCATGGTCTAAGGTTTTCTGGTGGGCCCGTGGTCTAAGGTTTTCTGGTGGGCCCAAGGTCTAAGGTTTTCTGGTGGGCCCAAGGTCTAAGGTTTTCTGGTGGGCCCAAGGTCTAAGGTTTTCTGGTGGGCCCCTAGCATCCCAGTCCAAGACTAGTACCCGGCATAATGGATACATACAACCCAAAGAAATACAAAAAGTGCATGGGGTAGCCATTAGAAGGGTACAGGTGGTAAAATTGTAGGGCGATTCTTGCCAGGGCTTGGAAAACCAATATGTTGTAATGTTATGTATTCTAAATTGAATGAGACAAAAAGTGAGTTTCCTCTGTAAAAGGGGTGTGACCTGGCTGAGATTGGACAGGGCTTGTGTGGGTATGGTAAGTGTTTGATTGGCATGAGGCATGGTTGTGAAAATTAACTTTTTTTAGTTGGGAAAGACAGAGGGCTAAGTACTTGTTCTTATGGATTGAGAGTCCATTATTTTTGATAGGGGCACTGGCTGGTTGCCCAATACAGCAACAATTATCTTTAACATATGTTAACCAAATATTGGACCATAAATCTTCTGGAAATCATGCCCTAGTAGAACTCAATATAACCCATTCATCTATTTTATTGTATATCAAACTATACCCTGACACATGGGCTTCAGCTAAGGACAATGTCCAGCAGATCTTTATTTCCACCATCATATGGCACCTTTTACATTAAATCTACATCTAATTGCTGCAAGAGTGGGCCCACAATATCAAATTCTCTGTTGGTCCCTAGTGGGTCAGTACAACATTGAAAGCTGCTCCTATTGGTCAATTTTTACAGGGATCATTCAAGAGTGCTACAAATGACAAACCAAAGGCAAGAAGACATGTTTCCTTTTACATTCTGCTTCCAATAGAATTCCATGTATGGTGATCAATTTCTTTCTCAGGATATTAATGACAATGTTCAACTCTTTCTTTAGGCTTGCCAAAGGTAAAAGTGCCGGTGCCAACTGTCTCACCAGGCCATGGAAAGATACAGTTACAAAAAAGTGAGAGAATTGCAAAACAAAATAAGAACTTGGTGAAGATGAAAGACGGGACTGTAAAGATGACCCCTAGACCAGTAATGGACTTTTCCACAGTGCCAACCACTAGGCCACCAAAAAGAAAAGATGGGTCTAAAGACAAAGCGATGGACCGTAAAAAGTCTTCCTCTGAAAAGAAACAACCACCGAGGATTCAAAAAAAGGCAAATTCTCCAGCAACTACTGACAAACCAAAGAAGGAACCACTAAAGCAAGGTACAGGAGCCTGCAAGCAGTCATGGGCCAGATGTTGAATATTATAAGGGTTCTGGCTCCAGTTCTAGTAACCTACAGCAACCTGTCATAGTTTGTGTTTATAGGACTGCTGTTTGACAGCAATAATCAAGTTGGTTGCTGTGGGTTGCACAGGAGTCTGTTTTTGTTTAAAATGTGCAGACAGACTGGATTCTTATGTTCATGGTATTCATCCACATTGCAGCGTTTTCCTAGAATTCCAGCTGATTGATAAACCTAGGGGGCCACCAGCACACAATGTGTATCGGTGGCAGTGTCTGTGGGAATGGGAATTGGAGTGAGAGAACTGGCAGTGCACATATGATATTGGGGTTTACTTAGGTAGCAACCAGCACACTATGAGGGGGGGGGGAGTTAAACTATGTGGACTAATGAGCCCAGGCACACTAGATGCAGGTTCACTGGGTTTAATTCCAGTTTCCTGGTGCCCAGTCCAACCATGAGTCAAGCAACTCACTATGGGAAGCCTGTAATTACTGCCAGGTCCAGGGAAAAGAAGTACACTGCCATGTAATTCATAATATCAGGAGGAATGGTGCATTAGCTCTAGCTACAAATTGCAGGTTTTTACAGTAAACATGTTCTGTCAGAATTGAGATTAAAACTACTGGAGAGCTTTGTGTTTGACATAACTGCTTAGGTCCAATGCTTACAGTATGTCCGACTTAAGCAAAGAGTTTCTTGCCTATAGGATAATACAAGGCGTGGGCATCCTTTTTAGTTTGACAAACAGAATGTTCTGAAACAGTGTTGGGCAGAATAAAGACAAAAGTTATATATAGCAGGACGGCTGGTATCCCATAAACATGGGCCAAGCTGTATTTTTTTTCTGTGCTTCTCATAGTTAATACTTTAATGAAGCCAAACTCCTTTAGTAGGAGATTTAGTTCTGCTGGAAATGCAGTCAAAGTGACCAGATCTAAACCACTATGAATAAAAAGCAGTACAGTGCTGTGGCCAGTGTCACCACCAGACTTTACTAGTACAGAATCAGCTCGCCTATCTGGTTAGCCCATCAGTAAACCTATTTGTTCAACAACAGGGCTTGTGCTGATGTTTAGCTTATTGTTTTAATCAGAACAATCTATGGTTAGGACATGTGGTGGGATGGTGCATACAAGTTATAGTTACACCGGTGTCTGGCAATAACAATAAAGTATTAAAAGAGGTCCCCCCCTAGGAACAAATATGGGGTAGCTTCTATTTCCTGCTTATCTATGTTTGCCCTGAAGAACACTTTGGCCTTGGTGAAAAGATTACTGCCTTTTGTTTGCTTGTCTTGGGAGGTTGGCAATAGTGGTTGACAAGGAACAACCCAACTCTCTTTTCATTATTGTCTTCCCTTTCCTTAGAGAAAACTACACAAAGTACAGCAAAAAAGGCACTTGAACATCCATCTAAGGAAGAGAAGCACATGAATGAACGATCAGATACCAATGTGGCCGACAGTTTGCTTCCAGTTCCACCAATCCCCAGAGTTCCAGTTCTGCCAACAGAGAATCCCATCCCATCTCTCCCCTTTGGGTGTCTGCTCTCAGAGTCTACCATCGCGTGTGCAAATACAAAGATGAAGTACCTGCCACTAATGACTGACCTTGGGATAAAGACACTCTACTTAGCCGGTAGGAAATTACATATTTTAATTTATCAGTCTACATTTCTGTATATAAAAAAGAAAAACTAGATCTGATAATTAAAGGTATGATGCCATCCCTAAAAAATACTTGTTGGTCTGCTGGTCTAAAGTCCTTCACTGTTGGAGCACTCTTCCTGCTTCTACATTCACATTCAATTAGAAAATGTAGCGATAAGCCCATTATGGCTCATTATATAGGTGGCCCAATCCGGCAAACTCAATTAAGTGTATGGCTAGCATAAAAGAAAATTTCATACATGGTCAGACCTTTTTTACTGAGTCAGCCGATGTATGGGGCCTTCCGATTGGCCTCCCTGACAGAAATCTAGCTGAAAATGGGCCAGATGTCGATTGGGTATGTTTGATTTTCCTGTCCAAATAGTTGATGCAGTCCTTGTCCCATCACTGCCATTTCATGTCATTGAAATCTGATTAGATTAGGTCGATATCACCTGATTTTTGGTGGGAATATCGGGGGGAAATGATCCGCGTATTTGGTGACCTTCCAAAGAGCTCCACAGCCGGGCACTTTATGTGCCTTTAGATTAGTGGGCATTCCCCCTAAATATATTAGAAAAGAAATGTTTCAACCTATACAAATCATAAAGTTGCCATTCCACTGGAAAATAAAAAGTAAACACACACATAACTATGGACTAAACCTCATGTTCTCGGATCTCCAACCAGTGGCCCTTAAGTAACATGTTGTTCAACAAACCCTTGGATGAGGGAATTAAAATTCTTTTTTAAAAACGCAGCACTAGTTAAGGCACCAGAGGCCGCCCCCACAATCCTCCTGCCCTAGGCACAGGCTCTCGGGTGCCTATAAAGAAATATGGCCCTGTATAGATGTAGTGAAATCTTCATTTTTTAGACCCATGAAGTAGTATTTGGCTTCAAACCAACCCATAAGTAAAAAGAACTAGGGAGCAATTTCTGATCATCGGGTTGTTACGGGTTTGTTCCTAGTGACGGGACGCAGAACATCATGTTGTCAATGAGCCATTGAATTGCTTTTATTTGGAAAGAACATGTTAAGACATCAACACTGTCAAGTTTTACAGGGTTTGAGACATAAACGCAGGCAGTATGAGCCCCGGGTTTGGTTTATAGAACACATTCATTTACTTTAAAGCAATAGTCAAGTCTAAAACTTCAGTACCATCTAAATTGGCATTCCAGATCCTATGACTGATAGGGAGGCTCAAAAGTTATTTGGTTTATAATAAATGCCTTAGTTTAGGGAGCCCTAAAATAGATTTGTTGTTGGGCCCAGTAACTTCTAGTAATGCTACTGCCTCTGATCAGAGCTTGGTTGCTACGTTACTGCATAGGTCAAGTGTATGTATATATGTATATATAATACACATACAATATACTTACATGTTGCATGCACACATATATAGCCAAGTGTACAGATGAACAGATAGGAGATATAGACATAGGAATCTGGTGGGTGGCTACCTACCTCAGTAGTTGTTTAAGCAAGAAAATAATGTTTTGGGCCAGGTCCAAGGAAAAGTCGCTTATTTTCCCCCATATTGCCTATAACCTTTAGAGACATCTACATCAAACTGCTATAAGACGGCCCTTGATATCATGTTCTTTGGTGGGTCTTAGAGGCCTAGTCCAACACAGGATGGCAAGGCTCAGCACTAAGAATTAGTTCATTGATTAATTTTGGCTTTACAAAAATAAATCCTATTTGAAGTGCTTATAATAAATATATAAAGGTTGTCTGTCCTAACATTAACCTGTTCTGAAGTTGAATTAGCAGACCAGAGAATTACTTCTTAGTACAGGTATGGAACCTGTTATCTGAAATGCTTAGTACCTGGGGTTTGCCGGATAATAGATCTTTCCATAATTTGATCTTCCTACCTGAAGTCTACTAGAACTTCATGGAAACATTAAAAAAATAACCCAATAGGCTGGTTTTGCTTCCAATAAGGATTGATTCTATCTTAATTTGGATCAAGGTACTGTTTTATTATTACAAAGAAAAAGGAAATCATTTGTGGATTATTTTGATAAAATGGAGACTATGGGAGACGGCCTTTCTGTAATTCAGAGCTTTCATTTAGATGCCAGCTGAACAAAAGGGGATATCTGCTGCCACAAACATATTCTGAGCCAAATGGTTGGATCGCCTAATATTAGGTGGTTGCAGCAGATAGATGGACATAAACAACTTTAGATAGACTTGAAAAAAAACACTTAACTACATTTTAATTGGTATGTTCCGGTGTATTTATGGGACCTAGTGCTATTTTCCTTCATACATGAGAAACACATTGGGATTTGGCACTGCACACTTTGGCAATGTGACCATTATTATTTGTGCCTTCACTGTTCTCTTTGAATCAACAGGAAAATGATTCAAACCAGTTATCGCAAATATGTTTTTAAAGGGTCACAAGTTCTCATCTGGACACCATCTGCAGCAAAATGTGTAGGCAGAGCTAGCTTTATTTAATTCTAGGTCTGGTAAACAATCGCTCAATCTAGTTCCTCTTTTTTTTAGTGCACCATCCCATAGGTATTTCCAAATTTATACTAGTTATGTTTAACTGGAGATTTCTTCCTTTGATACACACCTAGACTGCAAGGCCGTACCCCATTAATAAAGTGATCCCCAAATAGTGGCTCAGCGTGAACAACATGCTGCTCACCGACCCCTTGGATTTTGCTCCCAGTATCCTCAAAGCAGGTGCTTATTTTTTAATTTCTGGCTTGGAGGCAAGTTTTGGTGGTATAAAAAACAGGTTTTTGGACAACATGTAAGCTGCCAATCCACAAAGGGCTATACAATAGCCAACCATATCCTTTATTTGGCACTCCCTAGGAACTTTTGTCATGGCTGTGTTGTTCTTCACCTCTTTTTACATTTGAATGTGGCTCATGGGTATAAAAGATTGTGGACCCCTAACTTAACAGGTAATAGGTCTGTTTCTAGACTACCAGTGAGACAATGGATTGAGACAATGGCTGCCTTGGTAATATGTTAAAATGAAAATGTCTTAGCCAAGTTATGAGTTGGGTTTATCTTGCAGCTGTAAAGTAATGGTTTATTTAGGTTTTATAAATATTATAAATACTCTTACATGCAGGGAAAGTTCTTTCAATGTATAAAGATGGGAATAAGCAAAGGAAACCTTTATCTTTGATTGGGGGACTCAAGAGTCCAGAGTAACATGAAAAGAATGCACAGGACACAACCCACCAATCTTCTCAGATTTAGCACTTACAAGATTTAGGCCTGGGAAAAATCTGGACCTGGGTAGTAAATTACAAAAATAACCAAGTTACACCAGTGAAGCAACCAATAACTGCTCTCATTTTGAAGCTTCTTGTAGACTGATCAGAATGTAGTTCTGGTTGCTACTGGCCCCTGCAATTTAGAAACTAATTGAATAAATCAACCTTCTGTTCTTTCATTTGTAGAAGTAGTTATTGAGAATCGATTGCTTAACTCTAGTCCTGTCCATTCCATTCCTACATTACCTGGACAGGAGCAATGACACTCTCTTTGAATGAATCTCTCTTCTCAATGGCATGATCAAGAAAATAAACATCAACCATACAGCATGCTGTAAGCCAATCAGAATCACTACATTGCCATTTACTTCTTATAGTGTGAGGGTATGTGTAGAGGTGTTTTGCCATGATTAATGAACTATACATAGGACAAGGACCCCAAGTGTTCTTTAGTTGTTAACCCCCTTAGCAATATGATCATCTTTGTCTTAGTACTTTAAAACCGATATATCCAGATTGCCATGACACCAGCTAAAGGGTCTTTGATAGAATACCATATTCTGACCTAAATCTATATTTTTTTGGAACATAAAATACAATGGGATGATCTTCTTAGCCATCAGCTGAAGCGGAAACCTAAAAGAATGTATTCTTAATTAACAATTGTATGTAGTTAATTATAGTACCCTCATAGGAAAGTTGAGTCTGTTTTGGCATCAACTATGTGCATGTCTCCTTGCGGCATGTTACAATGTGTTCCCTTCTTCTGGATGGTTTGATTTAAGGAAGCCTGTGCCTGATTAAAGGAGTAATATTCAAGTCTATACAATGGGACAATCTCATCTTTCCTATTCTTTGCAGAGAATGAGATCTCTAAGCTGCCAGCAAGAGCCTTCTCAGGACTGCCTAATCTGGAGTGGCTGGATCTTAGCAAGAACAAGATTGATGATTCAGGCTTGTCATTCGATGTCTTTAAAGTAAGAGACTTCTCGTTATGACTGTTCTGACCAAAACTTACAAGTGTGTATCTCAAGAAAAAAAATTGATTTAAAGGGGTTGTTGTTCACCTTTGAATGAAAATTTTTAGTATCAAGTAGAAATTCTGGGACAATTTGCAAATGACCTTTTTTATTAGTTTTTTTTTTTATTTTTTACTTTTAATTATTTAGCTTTTTGTTTAGCAGCTTTCCAGTTTGGAATTTCCAATTTAACTTGGCAACCAGGCAATGGTTTGAAAGAGAAACAGGCGTATGAATAGAGGAGGACCTTAACAGAAAGTTGAGCACTAAAAAGTAACAATATAACTCTAGCTTACAGAGCAGTAGATTTTGGCTGCTGGGGTCAGCGACATCCCCACTTGAAAGCTGGAAAGAGACATAGAGGAAGGCAAATAATTATACTATAAAAAAAAATTAAATAATGAAGGCCAATTGAAAACTTTCTAAGAATATGCCATTCTATAACACGAACATGTGTGTCCCAGGTCCAGGTCTGGACCGAGAATTAAAATAGGCCCTGGTATTTCAGGTACACACAGGCCCAATCAGCCCACATAGAGGCCTAAACAGCCCCCACCAGCCCACTAAATATTGACTTTCTATTGGACCTTATAGCAGCCCCACAGCCAGTCTGGGCCTGCCCAGGTCCGTCGTTTATGGGTTCTCAGAAAACTGAATCAAACGGTGTAGACATAATTTGCACCAATGAAGATTGGTGGCCCGGATGCAGCGCCCCGAACTCATAGCTTGGGGTGAAAATGCAGGAAACATGTAGAATGAGCATGCACTCCTTTGACACGCCACGCAAAGATTGAGATTTTATACAACCAAGTGTGTCACAGGAGTCCATGCTCATTCTACAAATTTCATTCAGTCTATAACATACTAAAAGTTAACTGAAGGAACCACTCTTAATACAGGCCATGGAATTCCAAGATGATTTCTAATATTCTCATAATTGACAAAAAGGATATACTAGATTCAGTGAAATCACTAAGCACTGATTATTACCGACGATATCACTAAGGATATATTTTACATGTTCAACAACATTGTGTACTATTTAAATGTTCATGGAGGTGCAGCAACCTGGAGAAGCACCTCCTTTAGTAACTTAATTGCCCTATACTCATCTTTTGAGTGCACTCACGCATTCTTTCCTTTATTTATTATTTTTTATTAATAATATGCAAAATAAATGAGTTTATACAAAGAATATAAATTATTACAAACATAGCAATCCGTAACCGTTACAAAAGTTAGAGAGCCTTTCCCAAAAGAGCTTACAATCGAAAAGAAGGAATCTAGGTACAAGGTGTGGAAATAGGCAAGATCAAAAGTAAACAAGGTGAGAGCTGTAGCATATGGTATTGCATTTAGTAGCTAAACTGAATGGATAAGCTTCTTTAAATTAATGGGTTTTAAGAAATCCTTTGAAAGTGTAAAAGGTTCCCTCTCTTCCCATATAAATACAAATAATAAATACAGACTTCACTGAAAAAGTCCAGTCCCCAGATTTAAAAAAATATTCATTCAGTTTGTAGCATTTATTGATGACCTACGGTTACCAGTAAGTGGTTATGGACATGAAAAAAGTGCATCCAAGAGTTCCTTATGAAACAAGAAGTAGGAGTGGAAAATAGGCAAAATAAACCAAGTTTTGGATTTATTAAAGAGTCTTTAGGTGGCAGAATGGTAGGGACGTTCTATAGAAGATGCAAAAGTGATGGTTCTGATGGGAAAACATGGTATGAACAGCTGTATAATACTCAAGTGCACCATAAATAGTGTGAATAACCAATGGACTATATTTAGATGTGATAGGGATTGACAAATATAAACCAAAAAGCTCCAAATGGTGAGGCTGCCTCCCCAATAGGGACTAAACATTGTCTTGGACATCCTTAAAGCAGGGTGACCATTATAGTCATGTTTTCTATATTTTTTATCTGTAACCTTGTTATGGTTTAAGTGTTTGATCATATATCATTTCCTGAACCCTGACAAGTCTGAAGAACAACGATGTAAAAAAAATTCTACCCAATCTATTTGAAACAAAACACAGAAACAAGCCTATAACCTAACTGATCAGACTGTGCTCAGCCTATCCAATTGACAGATCCAAAAAATAAATGCACAAAAATATGAGATTCCATACTCATACACTGACGGTAATGTAAAATGATATCGAAATGCAGAATATCTTGAGGTGTGCATAATTTATTATATAAAAAATCTACTTCCATCCCAGATTTTGTCAATTATATCAAATATCTGCCAAATCTTGAAAGACTAACTATTTTACAGAATCTGACAAAGTTGAAACGTCTTAACCTGGATGGAAACCGTCTAACTCTGCTCCCATTTCTACCTCCATCCCTTGAAGAACTGAAGGTCAATGACAATGAACTCAAGGAGCTGGAAAAGCACAGCTTTCGGGGTAAGAAACTCAATGAATTATGTAGCTTGGAAGCCTATGGGTGCCAGAGGGAACTCATCCCAGTAGAGGCATATATAACCAGTGAGATATGAGGGTATGACTTATTGCAGGGGTCCCCAACATTTTTTACCTGTGAGCCATATTCATATCTTAAAACAGTTCATGTGCAACACCAGCATAAAAAAGTCCTGGGGGGTTTCAAATAAGTTTTGTGATTTGGTAGCCTATATGTGGTCTGGCAGCCACAAGAGACTCTGGATTCCTGGCTTGGAAGTTTTGGTTGCATAAGAACCAGGTGTACTGCCAAATGAATAATAAACACCTTCTTTGAGACCACTGGCAGCAACTTCAAACGGGTTGTTGAGCAACATGTTGCTGTTGGGGATCATTGGCTTTCTGTATGCATTCAACATTCTTTCTTTTTATTGATATTCATCAGTGGTCTATCAGTGCCCAGAGCAGAATCATCTTAGGGTCCCCCAGTACCATGAATCATAAGAAGGGTGCACCAACGTTACTCAAAGATTTTCAATTATGCCTCAATGCAGACTCACACTGAGCCCTCTATACTGCTGAAACCCCTGGTTTATGTTGTTACTTCCACACAACACAGCTGTTGCAACCTTGACTACTCCCCTTTGATTTTCTATACAAATTCTTCAGTAACAAATTCACTTGTGGGCAACTTCTCTCCAGTACTGTAACTAGAAGGGGATGGGCCCTAGCACGGGACATGCAGCCAAGGGCCCCACCACCAACTCCAGATGGAATCAGTGATAATCTGTCCGGAATTGGCATCACGAGAGCTTCCGGGGGCCCCTTAGGTGTTGCGGTCCCTGGCCCAATCACACCCTCTGCTCCCTTGGTAGTTACGCCACTGCTTCTCTCTCTGTCGGACTGGGCCCCCCACACCACCCGGCCCCATACCCTAGTGTAAACCCCTCCAACCCCCCATGCATACTTTTTTCTTCTGGTGACCATGATGGGGGCCAGGTTCAGAGGTCAGGGGCAGTGGCAAGGGTCTGGGCTGGGGTCCACTGGATTTTTTCCTGTTGTCCCACTGGCCCAGTCTGATTCGGACAACTCTATCTATTTGTGTTTGGCAGATAAAAGACACCTGCTGAGTTTCATTCCAGATTGCCACAATGCAAGTTGGTGCACAGATGCCTGCATTCAGCCCATGAATATAGTGCTGCCTGAATTCAGCAGCATTGAATTAAGCATTGCACATCATTCAGCCACATAAGTTAGCAGGTCTGAGCCGAGATATTATTATATATATCAATGCAATAATGCAGGCAAAGGAAATGAAGAACAGAAAGCAAATGAGGATAGACCAAAAATGTATGGTAAGAAGATGAAAAGATTGTAATTAGGATTCCGATACCTAGGCTTGTCCTTAAGTAGCACTGTCCTTAAGCAACTCAGCCAGTCATCTGACAAGGAAATATAAACTAGCACGAGACATTATAAATCATATAGTCAATGTATGAAAAATAACTTTTATGTGACCAATATAGTCTGTTGTTTTCTGGTACATTTAGTTATGAGTCGCCTCAGCAAAACAACGAGCAAAGGCAGAGGTTTAAGTGGAAGGCAGTAAATCTCAGGCTGCTGTAATCCTCACTACAAAGTGTCTGAACATGAGGACAGAAAATATACATGAGCTCTTGTTGGTCTGGATCTTGAGAAACCCGTGATATCACTTGCACATGATAAAGTGGGTGCAGCGTGTAATAGAAAAATATTGCTTAGCTGTCGTATTGTGCAACTGGAAAAGGAGCATAATCTGGGCAGATTTCCCATCTGCAAGTCTACGAATAAGGGTTTTAGACTACAGGAATGACATTCTTTATAGACTTGGAGAAAAAGCTGAGAAACACAGTATTCAAATAGACGTTATACTATATTAAAGCAGTCAGG